>BMAW01069161.1:0-11491 GCA_019974015.1 Nephila pilipes | reverse complement strand
TCATTTCATTAGCCGTTTGGGTTACGTATTGCTATTAGCATTTTAAAATAAATTGTATCGCAGTTTTTATGTTGATAAAATGATTAATATAGAATAAACTTGTCAGTATTAATATTATTAAATACCATTGAATAACTATTTACAACTAGAGAGATAGTTCATTTAAAAACATGATACATGAAAAAAAAAAAATTTCTGATTCCTTTACATATTATGTTGTCTTTGTATTAAAGGTAACCTTTTGTTTTGTCGAATAATGATACAATTCCTGATTATGAGATTCTAAATTTTATCTTAATTGTTATCTGAGTGGCATCAATGATAAGAAGATTCCATTAAGAAGTTATTCCTATAATTCAAACAATTTATATATTCAGAAGAAATTAGGCTGAACCATTTCCTTTCAGTGCTACCATAAATAGCGGTAGCAGAAGGACTACAGTTCACAACAGCTTCACATCATTTGCACGTGCTTGCCTTGTCAGAATAGCCGCCTCGTCCTCAGAGTGGTAGAGTAGCAATAGGCTTTTAGTGATCACCATTCGCCACATATCTAACCATAATGAGTGTTCACATACATTGAAAAAATTTCTACATGAATCACTTGACATATCATTTGGTTCTGATTCTATTTAAAATGAGAAACATATTAAATTCCGTCAGTTAAAAATTCTTTCTCTCTTAAACGTGGAGACTTTACACGTTCATGGAATAAAAATAAATGATCTCTTGTAATTTGAGTAATTGGTAATATAAGAATTCTCAATTATAATGTTTACTTTCGGCGTAACTACGTTAATGGTCTCCATTTTCGTATTAAAAGTTAACTTTAAATCATTCTAAAAATATGAATAAGTTTTGTTAAAGTTAATTGACTAATTAGTTATTGTGTCTCAATGGCTGTAACATAAGTAGCAAAATAGGGGCACAGATAAAAAATTACATATAAGTAAATATTTATTACTTACTCAGTTTTTGATATTTTGTGTATCATTGAAGATTTTTTTTTATCGAAAGCTTTCCACCGCAGTTTCACAGCAAAATAAAATGACTAGACATTGAAAAATGTAGTATTGTTTTCAAATTTATCATTCGTACTTCATTTGCTTTCCAGTTTTCCTACGAAATCAAGCTGTCTGAAAAGTAGTACCTCTGTGAACATAGCTGTTTTACTTGGATATTTGTTTTCTATTTAGGAATGAAAGGAACTTATAAAGGCTTACATAATTTTACGAGATATTTATCTTCGATAATCTTTTTAGATTTCTTCATGTTTTTTCCATGATACTTCTCTGGCATCCAGACTAATGGAGCATTCAGGATTTGGTGAAAACTCATATTTTTATGAATACTTTCACAGTTAATATTGGATTAACCTGTAATAAAATTTAAATTAATAAGAAGTTAAGCATATTAATTACTTTCAAAATATTTGAAAATGCACCTCAAAGATAAATCGTGTATGTTTCAAAATAGTGACGTACAAAAGTACAATTTCATTCATTATAATTCACCAATCAGTTAGGTATATTATGTATTCTAACAGATTTTTCATTCATTTTGAATGTTGGTTTTAAAATGGTTCTCTTAATTTCGATTCTAACATTTTAGAAATTTCAAGCCTCCTGTTTTGTCAAATATGGAATAATCTATTTGTTTAGTGGTTTGTCACATTGCACAGTTTAGCGCGCTTTTCTTATCTGCCTTTCATACTTCTCGAATATTCTTTCTGAAAAAAATTAGGCAAATATAGAGACCATAAATTCTGCAAATAGGAACTCTAGTGATGGGTTCTTAGTTTCTCTCTGTGACAAAAAAATAACTTTATTATGTGGAACGTGGATCATGGTTCCTCTCGTCCTGATCGATGCTTAATGCGGAGCTATTTTGGAAATAGTTCATTAGTTTATTTGATTTCAATACATTTAAAAATCGGTTAAGTTTTGTAATAACTTAAAAAAGCGTATTGTTTCACACCTTGAAAAGAATAAGCGGCCAATGATTTTATAACATCTATATTGTTCTTTCAATGAAAGAAATGTTTATTGATAAATAACAAAACATTGATCATATATACGTGTTTCATATCATAATTCATTTTTAAGTTTTACTTTTTTTATTATAGAAAGAACGAGAAGATAAAAATAAATAAATGATATATATTTTTTTATTTTTAATTCAGAAGTAAAAAATAAATTCTCTTTTTATTTGCCTTTTATATAATGTTACCAGAATGACAAAATTTTAGAGTAAAAATGTTAAATTTTTTTACTTGTATAATAAATTACACTGAACTCAAAAAACATGATATTAATTTCTCTGAATTATTTCAATTATTCAAAAATATCTTATAATTTTTTTTTCTGTTAAATTACTCTTGAACTCTTTACCGATAAAACCAATGAACAAAATTTTTCAAATAAGTATTCAAAAATATATTCAGTGCTTTACGAAAAAATGTTAAAGATTTATCCGTTACGCATACAGACACACACAAACATACACACACACACACATATATATATATATATATATATATATACAGATTGAACCTGGTAAATCTGTCCCGTGAATTTCCGAGCCACTGCGGATATTCTTATAAATGTGGTGTCTAGGTACAGTAGAATGAAAACACTAACAGCATTCTTTGGTAGAAAAATTCGAAGTTAGTTCCCCTATCTCAAAATCTGTATGAGATAGAGGGTAATAGTTGACTTTAAAGTTGTAGAACATCATCGATTTAGTAGAAAAAAAAACACCTTGTGAACATTAGAAATAAAAATAGAACACTTTAAACGCAAATGTATTTCTTCATAATTTCCAAAAATGATAAACATCTATACAAACAGATCAGAAAATATGGAGATCGTATAAAATCGTGTTGCAAAATGCAACAATCCAATGCAACTTGAGCTTATTGCGCGAAATTTGTGCATTATGCTTATACATATGAAATGCCCCAACTTTTCTCCAAAGACTGTTATAAAAGAGATATCTCCTCGGGATGGCATATTGAAGCTCATAGTCATGGAGCGATATATATATCGCTCCATTGCGTAATATCACAAGAAGACGTTCTACTTCGTTCTTCTTGGATTATAATACAGGTAAGCAAAGCTTGTTTGCGTGTATTTAATATGTAGCAGAGGGATGCATTTTAACTAGAGATGTCATAAGGCCCCCATAGGAGATTATATGTGCAGCTGTTGGAATTCGAGAGTGGGACAATCATAGGGATAGTGGAAACCGGCTGGTCAGATAGGCGTGTAACTCGCCTCATAGGCTTTTTTGACTTTATTGTGAGGATATATTGGGACCAGTAGACAAGAGAGAGGTCTGTTACACTGCGACCAAACTCAGAACGCCCTCTACAGCCAATAGCCGTGAATATCGTCACATCACACGACACGAACGCATTGCACCAACTTTCCTATTGTCCGCCATCCATACACAGCTAGCATCTTCACTACAGGCCTCTGTATCAGTCCGTTTCATTGCAAGGCGCCTGGAGGAAGGACAGTTGCTATCACGGCACCCATTACATGTAGTGTTGCGTTCGAAGGGATTAGGCTGCAACCAAATGGAATCAGGTTGTTTTTAGCGACGAATCTGGAATCAATTTCGGCAGTGATGACAATCCTTTACGTGTTTGGAGGTCCTGTGGTAAATATCTAAATCCTGCCTTCGCTTTTCTGCGGCACACCGTTCCCACAACTGGTTTGATGGTATGCAGTTACTTCGCATACGGCACACTGTCACCACTATTAGTGATCCATGGCACCATGACAGCCCAGAAGAGCAGTCGCGATATTCTTCAGCCACATGTTTTGCAGCTCACGACAGGGCTCCCAGGAGCTATTATTCAATATGACATTACTCGCTCAACACAGCAACGATTTTCAAAGAACTGCATCGCTGTATTTCGATCCTTCCCTGGCAGACTCGATTTCCAGATTGTCACTGATGGAGCATATATGGGATAATTTAAGACAGCAAGTTGGACATCCTACTAGTTTGGTCAATTAACGGCGCGTTTTCAGAAACTGTGGAACGAGATGTAGCAGGACATCATACTGGACTTGTATGTCTCAATGCCCAACCACATCACATAATGCAATCATGTTAAAGGTGGCCCACTGGGTACTAAAACCTCCATTCATTTGTAATTTTTCCTACAATAAATGGTTATTTTGCTTTGATTTTGTAATCACTTACTTACATCAACGTTGTACTTATGTATGTAAATTTTCGCTTTATTCTGACGACTCTTTCTTGATGTGCAAATATTTATGGCCATGAGTATATATATATATATATATATATATATATATATATATATATATATATTTGTGTATGTTTGCGTAATGTAAATAATGCAAATAAACACGAATATGTTAATATCATATTTCAAATGATAAATAATCTTAATAACTTAAAGACTTTACATTATGGAAGAAAACATTATAGTACTATTGAATAAAGCACATACAGGAATTTCTAAAATTATACAAAAAAAAAAACATTGTCAACAAAAAGAATGAATAAAAACCAACATTCTAATTTAACTATAAAATAAACAGATTACAGTCTGATGAAATTTCCAAAGGCAGAGAAATTAAACGAAAATATAAAATGACAACTACCAAAATTATCAAAAAAAGTGGATGAATTCAAAAAATAATAAAAGAAAAATGGAACAATTGAAGATATTAAAGAATGGAGTATAAAATAATAAATATTGTAACAGGCTGCAGATTTTTACATCTGGGTTATTCCAGAACTATTGGTCAAACTGTCCACAAACAAAAATATTAAATTAAAAACAATTACAAAACAAGATATACAATTGAACAGAGATCAACAACTAAAACACTCATTATTGTATCATTTAAGAAAACATTCAAACAGTCTTAGAGACAAGATTCCAAGCACATCTAAAATATAATACAAATTTAGAACTAAAATTATTTTACAATAATAATAATCGTATATAATCACAATATTAATAATCTTTTATAATTATACCGAAACAGGTAGATATTGATTCAACATAACTGACAAATTACTCGTTTTTAAAACGTAATGTTCAAGCAAAGATAGCAACTCTATCTACCAAATCGTGTCAGAAGTAAACGAAGCTTATATATAATTAAATTTTAGCAAAAAATTCTTAAAGAACAAAAAAAAAAGCAGAACTAATGATGAAAAAAGCACTTATTTTATAATTTAATTTGCTTTGATTTTGTTACTTGATTTTTCTTAATTGAACAATATTCTAAAATACATTGAAGAGCATCTTATTAGATATCAATATGAATAATAACATTTTTTTTCGTTTTGTAAAAGTTACTTTTGTTAATAACACGAATGAAAAGAAATGTATAGATTTAATTACAGAAACAGCAACATATTAATCATGAACAATTATAAAAAAGTACAATTTTTGTAAAATAGATGCATAATAGAAAGAAAAAAAAATTGTTTTTTTTTTTTTTTTTAAAAATAAATACATTCTCCAATTAAAATTAATTATGTTGAATCAAAAAATAACGAAAACACTATTGTATTTTAGAAAAAAAAAAGTAATACGACATTCAGAATAAAATTCTTATGATGCTAAAATTCTAGCGTGTTATCTCTTTACTGGAATAAATGAATTTCAGAGAATTTATTTCAACTTCACAAATTAACGACAGTACATATAAGTAAGTCATGTTTTCAAACCCTTTACATGCATGTTTTAAAGTGAGGAACTATGGTCTTGAAATATGAAATATATAGTACATTTTCTCATTAAAATATCTTATACAAAATAAAATTTCAGTTTCATTCTAAATTATTTCCAAACGGCTCCAATTTATTGAAGGGAATTTAAAAAAAATTATCAGGTATATATTCGATTACTTTTTAGCTTATTGTAAGGTTTCAGGACCAAAATACTAAATATGAGAATAAACCTCTCTTCATTTCAAGTGATTGAAATTGTATCAATTACTTTACTTTAATTACACTACAGAATTCCAAAATATTTTCAAATTTCTCTTTTTATGGAATGTTGATAATGAAAATAGAATAGACATACAAATTCTTTTAAAAATTAAAGTTAGTGTTGTTTAATGTTATTAAAAATTACTGAAACGTGATACGTGAAAAATCAACAATTTTTAAAATTTATGAGCCGTTTTTGGTAATCATTTATTAAAACAGAATAAAATTAGAAAGGTTTTATTGAAACGGATTGTTTCAAATATATTAAATTCTTTCTTAATTCACATAGAAACTTAAAATATCTGTTATAAAATTCATAGAAATGAAAAAAAAGTAAATCAAAAAAGGAAAGGAACTAAATCTAGTTTTAAAAATTCCTTCACCTTCAGAAGATTATAAATACATCTATGAGCAACGTGCAGCAAAATAAAACAATTATTTAATAAAATTGGATCAAATTTTGAGTAGTAAATATTCATATTACTTGAAATACAAATTTGCGGTCAAAAGCCTCTTGCCATGCAAAAAGATTTCTTCCAAATAAAATTCGATCAAAATGCATGCCAATAGTTTCCTATTTAAATATGTATATAACGTAACTTTAAAAATATTTGCGTTTAAGAAACAAATTTCATTTCTTGTTGTTCTTTCTTTGTTTTGATTTTGCAATTAAATCTGCTTACTATTGAGAAAAAGTGGTTGTAAAGATTACTTGAAAATAGTTGTATAGTAAAACTTGATTATTTATTTAAAAACATGATAAGTGAAAAACTTGCGTTTCGTTCCTCAACATTTTACGTTACATAAGTCATGATCATATCGTTATTATTAAACTGAATGATTATACAGTACAGAAGATGTAATCTAACTTCGATATCTACTGATGTTGAATGTTTTCAATGATACAATATCTCCTAAGAAGTAATAGTTCCTGTAATTCAACAACCATCCATTTAACAGTCAATCATACATATTCAACTTTTATTCAAGTGGTGTTACAAAAACTTTAATATACTAGTGATCTGTTATTATATTCATATTAATAAAAAAAAAATAGCAATGAATACTCAAGCGCATTTAAAAAGGCTAAAGTTAAAACATGTTAATGTATCTATTTTAATATTGTTTGAAATTTTAATACTTTAAAGCAATGCCGCGAAGTGTGGAAGATTTGAGAGGACATCTTTTAATTGCGTTCGCTCAACATTTCCCTGAATTCTAACGAATCTCACAATACCACCACTTTTTCTTGTTGTTAGATCCGATGTTTTCAAGTTGTAATCCGAAAGAGAAATAGTTTTCCTGTTTAGAACCGGAACATGAAGATGAAAGTGTAGGTGGAATTCGAGAAGTGCTCGTGCACGAATTCGATCATTTTCTAAGTATAGTTTAACAGAGAAACCTTATTGTTCACAAGTTTAATGGTGCTTAATTACTCAATTTCAAAAAATGTGAAAAGTGGTGCTCACTGCCTACTATCCCCACCACACTTGCCTCCCCCATTCAATAACCTTAGAAACATTCGGTTTGACTGCTCCATCTAACATAGACCCAGAAAAATTTCATTGTACCCACTCACAAAAAAAAGTACAAAGAACATTGTGTCAACAAAACAAATGTAGAAACAACCTTAAGCTACGCGTGTTAAGTAGTTCCATTCGTTTCTGATTTGTTCCGACTTGGCATTGTTCCTTTGTGTAAAGCATATATGTGTGTCAATGACATGAAAATGTTGAGGAGAAATTACTAAAATGTGCGTGTGTGTGTGTGCATGCGTGCGTGCGTGCGTGCGTGAGTGTGTTGAGCTTCTGCAACTGATTTTCGATGTCAAGATTCGTATACACGTAAAACATACTACAAGGAAGTTCATGATTCTTGACAGAGAAATAAATAAATAACGACAAAATAAATGGATTTTGAAACGAACATGGCATGTGAGGCGCGATTGGTTGGACAGAAGAAGTTGGTTCCTCTTACACAACATTGAACCGTTTTCACAACTTTTTGGTGGAGCAGCGTTCGTTAACCAACCCCTATTTATCACCAGATCTGTCCCACTTCAAACTACTTTTGATTTCTTATATTCTAATTGAAGATAAAGTGCAGGCGTACACCCCAAAGAAAGCTGTAGGGAAAGGATTTCCAGACTTCGGAGGAAGATACAAGCACAGAAAGCCAGACAAAAAAACGAACGCATGCCAACAATCGATGACGTAGGAAAAGAAAGATGTGATTCGTTCGATATGTTATTGAACCCGAAATAATTGCCAGATGAGAAGAGTATCCCCGCATTGTAAATATTAGTAGATGTATAGATTTGGAGATTCATCCAAAAAATAAATTTAACAAATTAATTAAATGTTACAAGTTAATATAAAATTTACATCACAATTTTGTGTTATTATTCAAGATTCTTATCCCCATTCGTATGAATTGAATCCGAATTATTATCTCTTATAAATTTTCATGTATCATGTTTTTTAATGAGAATTCGAGTTATTTCTTAGCATATTTTCGAAATATTGGTTTAAGTTAACATTATTTGATAGTAATCATGATTAAAAACATAAACTGCTTACGTCATTCCATCTATTTTGCATATAAAAAACCAATATGTTTATATTTATGAAACCAAAACTTATCTGTAAAGACAAATGTTAACCAGTATTGTGGTCGAGACTTTTATTGCAAGAATGTGTATTGTATTTCGTAAGAAGTTTTTGTCCATAAATATATTTTTCAAGTAATATAAAAATTTTCTTTTGAAAACTCACAAATTTTTATATATTTGTTGTGCGTAACTGAATGTTACTCTTTGATATTTTTTTCATCTTTAAATATATTAAACGAAATTTTAAGTGCAGTTATTATTCGAAATATTTTTATAATCGCAATTCGTTTAAATGAATATATATTTGATCTATTAAATTCTATGTGTAGTACGAACATTTTCAGTATAATTGAAACAACACCATTTTATTTCAAATAACTGTTTCTTGGATTTTATTAGTTTCTACTTAAAATTTAGAAAAATCAGTTTACTGCTTTCATTTTTTTAATGGAAGAGCCTAGAAATGGTTCTGAAAACTAAGCCGTGTATTATTACATAATTGTAAACGTCGGGTAATAATTGGCAAAAGAAATTGCTAATAATTCAGAATGAAAATAAAAATTATTTTTAGTTAAATGTACTTCTTAATGATTAAAGCAACCATATGCAATAGTTTTCAATACAACTTCGAAATATACTTAAAAAAATATTAAAAGATGCAATATTTACGTACTGTAGTTAATTTTTTATATTGGAAAGAATTTTAGAAGTATATCAATGATGATGCGTGACTCCGAACGTAAGCTTACTTCAGTATGAAGCTCAACAAATTAAAAAGAATTTTTACTTTCACTAAACAAAAATTTCTGTCTCTGAATATATATATATATATATATTTGCTTATTTTTCTCTCTTGAGTTAACAATTGGTTTTTTATTTTTGTAATATCAGTGTTTACTGTGAGTAAGAACTGTAAACTATGTGCTTAAAACTATGTTTACTTATATAGTTTTAAAATATTTGACTATAAATATATGGAGCAAACTTTCCATACTATTAATATGCATATTAATCAACCTAGGAATAATACTAATAACTGAAGGGATAATAAAATAAACAAAAACATTTAAATTAAACATTTTTAAGCACATTCATTTAAAAATGTGGATTTGTTAAAATGAATAGAAAATTTGAAATGCTTTATTACAAATATTATTATCATTTTACATAATAATAAAAATATAGTTTGAAAGTTATAATATTAGAGCTTACAGTAATTTATTATCATATGGTTTTAATTTTATTTAATAAAAATATGCTTCAAATTCTAGAACAAGGTGACAAGAAAGAGCATTTTCATAGGAAACTTAGTTGCTAAATGCTAAACTTTTCCTTTAATATTCATGATAAAAGAAAAACAGGAATGTAAATAAAAATATGGATAAGGTTACAATTAAAGAAAATGTATCTTAAATAATAAATCTTATGTGAGGATTTCATTATTGAAAGTATTAAATACATTCTTTCTGGTCTGAAGAAAAGAGAAATTAAAATTCTGAGAAATACTATTATTAAAGTTCATAAAATAGATAGTAATTGTTTACAAATTATCAAGGGTATTTATGAGTGTGTTTATGTAATTATTTTGTTCACAAATATAAAATAGTTCGTTGTAGTTACGATAGTCAAAAAATAGAATAATGTAGTATTAGATTTATGAATAAATCTTTTGATAGTGTAAACTTTAACAATATGCTTAATATACTTAACAGGCATAAAAAATTAATTACTATTAATAATATTAAAATTAAAAAGCTGTTAAATTTAATAAAAATAGAAGACGTTCGATTTATAATTATAATAATTGTAAAGATTTGCACAGCAAATAAGTTTGCAACTGTAAAGATTATAAATGATATATAAATGAAGAGTACCAACATGCGATTACTGGTAATTTTTTACTCGTAATTTTTTTTATAATTAAAAAAAAAATGTGAAAATAAAATAATATGTACGATTTAAATTTATGGGTATATATATATATATATATATATATATATAATTTTTTTATTTGATAATAATATTTTAATAAATTTTAAATTTTCAGTTTTATTAAGTTTAACATTTATTAAATTTATTTATTCATATATTATTATTATTATTTACTTATTTATTTATTTTGATTTTTTTGCTTTTCATAGAAATTTTTTAATGTTCAATATTCCCTATAAGTTGTTTCCGAGTCTTGGACGATTTAGTGGTTGATTCTGGAATTTAGTGAGAGTATTTGGGGATCAGTTAAAAATTGTTGTTCTTCACGAGGAAAAACTGCACTGTATCACAAACTTTGCTATTTCAACTCCGTTTTTATGATTTGCAAGTCTTTGTAAGATTTGAAATTTAGCAGTAATGGGTTCTGAACAAGTAAATGACTTTCTTATTAATTTAAATTACTTTTGGAAGCAAATCTCCAAATTTTTCTTCATGTTTGTGAGGTTTTTTTACGCTATGTTTAGATTTTCATACACATGGTGAGTTGTACATGCAAACTTGTTTAATCTCAGCGAATAATTAATTATACTTCACAACAATAAATTTATTTTGAATTTAAATCAGCAAATTATGTGCGTTTTTTGCATTGTGACAATGAATCATCAAAATGTGATTGAATGTCCAGCAAAGATTCTTCTAAAACCTTAGAGAAAGATCTTCAAGTGAGTTTAGATCGTACACAATGCTCATGCTTGTAGGATAATATGAATACTTTTATTCTCGCCAATCTATAATTTTTGTATTTCAGAAGCAAACATTTTAAATATTTATTTGTAAATAAATAATTTGTGCTCTTTAGCCTTGATTCAGACTGTGGATCATCAAAGTGTAAGTAAATATAATGCCCAACATTCCAAAAATGAAATTTCTTCTTATGTTAGTGATTCCCCATAAGGTTAG
>BMAW01069158.1:0-12059 GCA_019974015.1 Nephila pilipes | reverse complement strand
TTATCATTTGCCTGAGCCTCTAGAATGTAAAGTTTTGCCAATTGTCTGACTTCTTTAGTCCTGGTGAAAAGACTAAATATCAGAAAGAATAAAGTAATTATCAGGCATTTCTGGATTGTTTTGGATAATTACGTCCACAGGAGTCTGGAAATCTCTTCCAGGAATAAGAAAAAATTGACTGAATCCAGGCGTATCTTGTTTTGTTAAATTATAAGCGAAGGATAGAATATCATCCCGATTTCTTTGTTTGTTGATCTAAATTATTCCATATATTCTAGTATTTTTTCACATTCAGATTAAGCTTCAAAGTATTTTCTAATCAGCTGATTTCAAAAATAGAATTATTCACAATCAATGATTTCATTTACTTTTAAACATAAGTAGAAGATCATTAAGCTTTATATACAAAAAATGATTCACTGTACCCCAAAATTTTAAAATTATACTTGCAATTGTAAATCAAATTCAGCACAATCCTACCACGAAAGTCAAGTAAGTATTGTAATGACAAGAATTTTCTGTTCTCTTCCTCCCGCTAATCTTAAGAATGTCATTCCTGAGAAATTATAAGAAAGTCATGTTACTCTTTCCTACATTCCATTCGAGGAAGTGGTAAGAAAACAGTGGCATTAACCCCAGAAGTTTTCTTGCATTATATTGCTTTATCTCCCTTTTCCATTTTAAATGAAAGAAGAAAGATCATAACACCAGGACGTTGCCAAAGTCGTGGAGTTGTTTGAACGTCATTCTCCCTCAGTCATCGGAACTCATGTTTTTTTACTTGATCAGTTTTTCCTTTTCACTATCGCTTATGAAAATATTTTCCTCCGCCTACTTACCTCGAAAAGATGGAATTTCGGAATGTCTCTAAATTACAGTATAAAAGTGAAGAGGTCGAAAAATACATTAACTCTTACTTCTTTTCATTTATATGTTAATGAAATCTCAAACTAGTATAAGAAATCAACAAGGAAACAAATTTTTTGTCTTCTGTTCAGAAATATAAAGTCTCTCTTTAGCATAAAAAATTGTGTCTTTTCTCATTTTGTTTCGTTTAGCTCCGATCAAATTTTGAACTTAAAACATAATGTATGTAAACATATTTATTTTGTTTTTACGAAGTCTTTTGTTTGAACTTTTTGTTATACGATTTAAAAGAACTTTAAAGTTCTCTTTGAACTTTATTTAAAATGCATTAATAATAATTTTTTACTGAAACTTGTATTACCCTCCACTGTACATCAGTTTGGTACAAATCTCTTCTTCAATTTTTTACCCACTTCCATTTAAGCTAGAACCTTGACATTTTGCAAACGATCTTCTCTTGGATAAAAAATGTAATATTCATTATAAAACATTTTTTTAAAAACAATATTTGTTAAAATTGTGGAGTTGCACCACTTCTACCCGACTTTTGTGCCATAAAATTTAGTGGAATATAACTAACTCCAAAAGTCAATAAACTATGTAAATACACACAAGTCAATTCAAATTCTACTATTTATTTATCAATTACCGTAATATAAAATCTAAGGATTTTCCTCTCTCTCTGGGGTTTTGGTTATAACATGCCAATTCCAGATATTATTGAAATAATACGCTCTTTCCAAAATCTTTCCAGTTGAGGTTGCTTTGATATGGCAAATCCTTTACGATAGTTATCACCAGTAACAACTCTTAGTATTATTTATGCTGAAGTTAGACTCTTAGTAGTTGCTGAAACTATGCTCAGAGTTAACCACACTCTTCCTCTATCCTCTAAATTTCCCTTTATTTATATGCCATAATATCTGATTCACTTCACGTTATTTCCTCCTGAGTCTAATTAACATAATCAAATTTTCATTTTGGTTGGAAAGATATTGCCATTCCATGCAGTCAATCTTAAAAAAGTCCCAAAGGTTAGTAAAGAGAAAACTACGAATAGCCCAATGTCACAAAATGTTTTTGAAAATACATTTAAAAAAATAGAGAAAAACATTAAAGCAACACTTCTATATGCTACAAGAATAAAAAAAAGAATTAAAAATTAAAAAATAACTTTTCTTCGGCCAGAAGGAAATTAAATGGAAATAATCTGAAAATGACAGTTTATTATCATCAAAAAAAAAAAAATTCTGATTCAGTTGAAAACTAAACTGCTGGCACTCCAATTGTTTCTATAACTTATGATGATGCACAACAACTTAGTTGTTAGTCGAAAACATTCAACTGGGACGGAAAACTTCTCTTTTTTTTATTTATAATGAAAATAAATTGTTATTTTCAGCGACTTTTTATTTAATTGCTTACTGGTTAAAGGAAAATTACTATTTTCATTTTGCATTTTAGTTCTTTTTTACTCTTTTGCCACATAGAAATATTGATTTAAAAAGTGATATATTTATTAATACATACAAATTAAAATAACAATATTACTGCAAAAGTAATTTTAATTATTATAAACTGCTGTTTGTAGAAAATGCAACACCATGAAGGAATCATCAGAATCAAATGAAATTCGCAGCAAATGTCAATTATAGGATATTATGCAAATTAATAAAGTTTCAGAGCCATCGCGCGTGCGCGGCGCGCGCAGCGCCCTCTGAATTGATGCTGAAAGCGTATAAATAAAGTGCTGTAGCGGGACGTTGAAAAAAGTCTATGATTATTTGTTAGTGGCAAACGTTTAGTGAGACCTGAGTATGCCTCCACGACGGAAGAATAAGAAATTCAAGCAACTTACGGAGTTTGAACGAGGGAGGATAATCGGCCTTCGAGAAGGAGGATTTTCCTATCGCGCAATAGCAGCTCGTATGCAGCGGAACAGTTCCACAGTGATGCGAGTTTGGAAGCAGTGGACCGACGAGCACCGAACAACTCGAAAAACAGGCACTGGACGACAGAAGGTGACGTCAGAGCGCGATGATCGACACCTGCTCCGCATGGCGGTGAATGATCGCACAGCTTCCTCCAGGCAGCTGGCAGCACGTTGGTCTACTGCTACAGGTGTACAATTGTCGGCTTCGTCAATTCGTCGTCGTCTGCTTCGCCGTGGATTGCGTGCAAGGGTGCCTTTATACAGGATTCCCCTCACGGCGAATCATCGACGGCTGCGTCGGCAGTGGGCTCTTGAGCACAGAGACAGGCGAGCTGATTGGCACCAAGTTGTCTTTTCAGATGAATCACGCTTCAATTTGTGGACCCATGATGGCCGTGTTCGTGTTAGACGTTATGCCGGTCAACGCTGCCTTCCTGAGTGTATTATTGAACGACATAGTGGTCGAACACCCGGAGTTATGGTCTGGGGTGCGATTTCGTATCATGGACGATCCAATTTGATACGAATTGAGGGTAATCTCAATAGCAACAGGTACGTCCGTGAAGTGCTACAGCCCGAAGTCGTTCCTTTCCTTCAAGGCATCCCTGGAGCTATCTTTCAGCAGGATAATGCACGCCCACATGTTGCGCGGACTGTTCGAGACTTCTGTTCAGCACAACGCATGCAACTTCTTCCTTGGCCTGCTTATTCACCGGATATGTCGCCTATTGAGCACGTGTGGGATATGGTTGGTCGGCGTCTCGCTCGTGATCCGCGTCCTGCAAAGACGAACTTTGGTTGCGCATACAAGCGATATGGAATTCTCTTCCTCAAGCAGATATTCAACATCTGTTTGACTCCATGCCACGTCGTATAGCAGCACTTATTGCAGCGCATGGTGGCTGCACCAAATACTGATTTCGGACGCTTAATTTGTTTCTTTTGATTTGAAAATTTCATCATTTATTTGTATCAGTACAAGTCGTTTCTGCATTAAATTTCATTTGATTCTGATGATTCTTTCATGGTGTTGCATTTTCTACATACAGCAGTATAAATCTGATTGGATTCAAAACATTATTTTAGATTTAGAACTAAAGAAATACAAATGCAAGAAGTGCTTAACATTGTAATGATATTCTATACTTCCAATTAGTATGATCTTAATTAACTTTGCAGGTGTGATGAAATTAGTTTTTGACTTGAATAAATTGTGTCTACGTTTTACTGATCAACTTTATACTGATTAAATCTACGTTATAGTGATTTATGTAACATGATAGAATATGCAATATTTTTGTGAAGATCTGTTAAAATAAAGTAAATATTCAATTTTATTTTTTGTGTTAGTAGTATGTTTATTTTTTACTTATATAAACATATTTGGATAAAAATATAAAATATTTTATGTGCATTATTTTATATAAAATTATGAATAAACATTTAACCATTTTTATAAAATAATAAAAAGTTCCACAAGATATAATTTTACGAGATTAATTTCAAAATATTAAGAAAATAATTAGCTTTAAAATATTTTAATGAATAAAAAAAATTTAAAAAATGTTTTTAAAATAATATATAAAAAAGTAGCTTATTTTTTTTTTATTTGTTTCCTTCATGAAGTGTGATCCCCTTTATTATGTAAATTTGACTGGACTATCAACTGGACATAGTACGATGCATGTTTTTGCAAATCACAAGCCCTCATTAGCTTCATTTGTTTCAATGTTCTTTTTAATTATACTTATATAGAAATATCGTGTAGATATGATGTAAACGCTTAAAAATTTCTGTAACTCTTAATTAATGTGCTGAATTGATCAAAAGGTATGAAATAGATATATCATCTCGAGATAAGTAATACCTTATAATAATATATAAAATAAAGAAAGTACTTTCATGTTTTCTAAAAATATTTGAATAAATAACATTTGATTTAAAGAAATGTAACATTTTAGTTTTTTTTTTAATTATGTATTAAATTTTCATCAAAATGTTACAAATAAAACCAAATGAATTTACCTTAATGAAAAAGGTACGTTTGTAGAAACATTGAGATGTGTTAAATACACACAGTAAAATAAAATTTCCACTATTATATGGTGTTTTGTTTTTTATTCTGAAAGAAATGCAATAATGTACAAAACTTTGCTGCAAAAAAAAAAAGATTTCTATACATTCGGAAGGCAATGATTCTTAAATGGAAAATTGTTGCCCCATTTTTTAAGGCTGTAAATATTTGTATTTCAAATATATACAAATCTATGTAGCTCTAAAAACTTTTTAAATATAAGAGACACTCATTCATATCATGAGAGTCATATCCCGTTTTTAAATTAAAGACATAACTTTAAATTCAAAAAACTAATTTTTCTACAATCTACCTATTAAAGTTTTTTTGCAATTGAATATTCTAAAAAAGAGGAGTATTACTTTAAATCTGTAGAATTGTTTCATAATTTTCTTCTCAAATCACTCATGAAAGTAAAAATAATGCCATTCGACGTCTTCATCATAACATTTCCATTAAGATCTTAAAGGATTATTAGTTCAACACTATAACATGAAGAAAACAACAATGTACTATAATTCTTATTTCCCCGAATTTATAAGGATTTGTTGTGTAGGGGGGAGGTTCCTTGCTCTAACAATTTTTTCTCCTCAATCTTCCAATGCTGAATACGAATATGTTGCCTGTTTGGATGAAATGAAATTAATATATCAGCAAATCCTTGCGAGTCATGGTAAATACAAGAAAAGAAACAAAACATAATAAAACGTTGAAATCGTTAAGTATGAAAATAAAATGGAATTTGAAGCAATTGCAATATAAATATACAGAGTGCATTGAGTAAAAATATTTTCTCAGTGATTGAAGAAGAAAGGTAACACAACACACATTTTAAATGAGTTGACTACAAAAAAATCACTTTCTTCAGTGAAAACGATAGAATCGATTTGAAATTGATTCCCTTTATAGAGAATTCCTTTGAATATAAAAAATCTATCAAAAAAAGTAATTAAAAATCAGCGAGAATCAATAAATTCTAATTTCAAGTCTAAATTGAAATATTTTCGCTCAGTAACAAAAACTGTAGGGTAAACAATTTTAACGGAATGCTATATATAATTGTAGGCGTAAGTAAATCTTGTTTTCACTGAAAGAAATCTAGCTGTTACTGTGATCGTTCAAAAAATTTAGAAATGCGCTGTTCCCATGAATGAATAAATATTAGTATGAGATTTATTATATCATGATAGAATCGATTCAAACAAATAGTACAAAAGTATGCAATTTAATAAAATCGGTATCATTATTGTCACACGAGTAATTTACGCGGAATTCTTTTCTGTGCTTATACATGTAGCAGTAGGAGGCATAAAGATTGGTATTTTGACTTGTTTTAATCTGAGGAAAGAGCAGCATTTCAGTTTCCCAACCGCTACAGCGTCAGCGCTTTGTGAGATTCTTAGTGTAGCAGTGTGTCTCCGTCTGTCTGACGGTTAGGCGGTAGGTAACCGCTAGTAGGGGAGTCACGTGACACGATGACCGACATCATTGGTTTTCTCACACACACTCGACCATCAGGCTTGCTTAGATCCTTGAGCATAAAGTATGTACAGATTAGAGATATTGAAACATTCAAACAAAAGAGAAGGAGGGAAAATAAAATAATTAAAATTGATACAATGATAAGAGAAAAAAAATAAGATCTTGTTTATGTTACAGCTGATGATGTTGAATCACATGTTGAACTTCATGTTGAAATCACATTAGGTCCTTCATGAGTTCTAATTTTTTTTAACATCATACCGTCCAAGCGGTTTTACTTAGATGATTTTGTGTGGTCCAAAATATTGTGGTCACTGTTTGAATCCTGAACCAAATTGTATCCTTTGGATCGCAACGAAGTCACCAGTTTGGTATTGGTGCGCTAGTTTTCGTTTGTTGTTTAAGGATCGAAGATTTTATTTTTGAATTTTCAAGATGTTTTTCTTTAACATATCTGCGAATTTGCACGCATACACACAGAGAAGAATAGTAACTGGGTCAAAAAATAGATGATACAGATTTTAAGTTTCTGGAAGTACTATTACGAGAAGATTGGATGCTTAGTTTTTGACAGATGTTGAATTGATGCATTTATTCTGGAAAATTTTCCACTCGGATTTCGTAACAAATATTCAGATTATAGGCGCTTCGAAGTTCCGCACATGATGTCCTATTTAACTTCCGAATGGCAAGTTTTCAAAGACACGATAAAGTCCTAAATATTTATTTTGCACGGGGTTCAAGGCTATTTTTAAGGCACGAACCTTCTTTTTGTAACAGTAGGAGACATAACGACAACAGATTCGCACTTTGATGCATTTTAACCTTTTGAGGACGGGCACTTTCGAGAAGAAAGTCCTGATAAGGACGGGTGTTTTTACTACATTACTTACCCCCTTTCTCGTCAATGATTGACATGTTTAAGTGTCGTCCGACAAAAGGACCAAATTGAATGTTCTAACCTGCTGTGCAGTGGGGATGTTTGAGTTCCAAGAAGTCCCTAACAACCAATGAGTCTCCCTTTTTTAGGGGAAGTTCCCTCTGAAAGCCGCTTTGCGGTTTTTTGTCCGTTTCCAATTCAAGAAACTTTGGGAAAGATGTTCTGAAAATTGAAGCAATGTTTTTTTCCTATAATTTCCTTGTATCATTCTTAGTATCACAATTAGAATTTTCATGCAGTACATTATTCTATTCACATACAATAATCCGGAAAGATCTAGTATAATTATTTTATTTAGCAATATTTATAGTCGGCAGTGAAGACAACCCCGTTACATGATATAATTATCAAATTATATTATATACCATTTCAAATTTTAATACAAAAACAATATGAATTATTTATTTATACACACAAAAATTCTCCTCTAATTATTTAGGAAGTGTGGATATGCTTTTAGCATCTAAAAATCTGAATAAATTTGTAATTCTTTTGAATAATTAAGGAAAATGTTCAAATTATTAAAAAAATTTGTAATATTTTCTATTAATCTGAATTAATAACAGAAATAAATCAGCAATGGAAAAAAAGTCTTGTATTGTTTTAACTTTTATCGATTTTAATAATATCTGTATTAATTTGTAACATTTTAACTATTCCAGCAATATTTCTTTTACTTGAAACTTTTACTCTGAACTTAATATAAAATACTACATTAAAAAAATAAATATTTATTTCGTTTTATTCAAAGATCAAATATTCAAAAACATGTTTAAAAGTATGTAGCATGATAACATATTTTAATTTTATAATCTTTATTAAATACATTAAAAATTTACAAATATTATTAATTTATTTTATATATATCAAAGCCATCCATGTAACATATTCTGAAATGTTTAGTTTGAAATTCCGGTTGAAGTTCTTCAAGAAATATATAATAATATAACCGTTAGAAAATTTCGATAAATATTATTCTTTATAATCAAAATGATTAATCGAAAAGAAAAGAAAAATAATGAGAATATATCAATGTGATAGATTTTCGATTAAGTGAGTGTGAGTGAATGTAAAGTTTATTGGCGCAAGAGCCAGATATGGCTATGCTGCGCCAAACAAGATTAAACTGTGGTCTAGACGTGAAGTTGAAAAAAAGGTAAAAATGGTTGACAAGAAAGAGGGTCGAAAATAGAGAAGGATCGCTAGGGTATCCCGGGAGTGCGTCACCCGTGTTTATCAAAGACAGTAAACCCCATGGGAAAGAAAAAGATCACTAAGGTGCCTCGGGGTCATGATGCCCGTACTTACCTGAAGAAGGCAAGTCCCTGAGTTCCCCTGAATATTCCCCAGGGGTAGGGTGGATGGCTATACCCCCAGACGCTGGATACCCATTTTAGTCACCTCTTACGACATGCATGAGCTACAGTGAGACTATTCTGTCATCCCCGGTCACCACACGGGTCAGATTTTCGATTAAATTCCGATGTTCTCAAATCAACGACGGTTGATTGATTAGTTTTATTAACGTCGTACTAGAAGCAACACTTAAACTATTAGTTGCAAACCTCGTAATTTTGAACCTCGGTCATGTGAAGAGGATGACACTTGAGCTGGCACCTCCCTCTCCTAACTTCCACACCACGCCAACAGGAGGACTTTGAACCTTTTTAGATTTTACGTGTATCAATCTCGAATACACAGTGGGTCTTTAGTGGCATCAAGGCTCGAACCCGCAACTCGACGAAAACTGTTCTGCCGTGGGTTTGCGACCGTTATGACTAGAATACCACGACCAAAAAATCAACGATCAATTGTTTTAATATTGTTTAATTCTCTGAAACTCGAAATAAATATCCGTGAAGGGACATTCACATTATATGCTAATGAAGAGCAAATGTACATTAAATAAATTTAAGTTTAAATATTATTTATAAGCATCAATTGTCTAAAAGTCAATAAATATTATATTTCTTAAAAAAAATCAGTTGTGCTTTTTGACAGTTATATTACTTAGCCATTAGAAATTATTCCTTACCGAATTATAATTAATAAATTATGTATATTGTTCTTAAGAAAAATCTTGCATTTTTTTCCTCAAAAACTAAATGAAATATTTTATAAATATATATTTTCTATATAAAAGGTTATTCGTGATGAGTTTAATTGCTTATTTTTCATGTATAGTTTCAATAACATTAGCATGTTACTGAAATTATGTATGAAAGAGAGTAATACTCTATGTCTAAACACTAAGAGTAATACTCACAAATCTGAGTATTACTCTTAGAATTTAAGGAATATTTTTCAATATAATGCACCAAAAATTAAAAGAGTAATACTCAGATTTTTAGTGATAATAAGTGAAAATAGTAATAATCAAAATAAAGAAAGAAAGAAAATAATTCAATTCAGTTCAGTTCTTAGGGTAAGATTTCTTTTATTACAAAGAGTAATACTGTTAGAGGAGGAGCTAAAACTATTGTTGATCGGGGAGGAAACCTTCCTAAAGTCCCCTTATTATAATTATTTCTATAAAAAAAGCCATCATTTATTTCATAAAATAAATAGGTATAGTGACTTGGAAACAAAAATATTTAAGATTAAAGAAAACAATTTCTGCCAGTTTGATATTTCAAAAAATGTTTTTATTTTTTCATTCTCGAACAAAGCAAAAAATTGTTTTCGAGCTAGCTTTGAATTCTGAAAATTTTTATGGCTTCAACAAAATCAATCTTTTTAGCTGCTACATTTTTAATGAAAATGATTGCCGAAAAAATTTACTAGATTCGTTGTTGACCAAAGACAGTTTTTAATCAAATTAAAAAAGCTTTTCTTGCAAGAGGCTAGTGAAAAACGCTTTCAAAAAAAATTGTCCCAAACATATATTTAAAACTTAAGGTTTATTAGACATCCACGGCGACTTTGTAAGAAAGGAATTGCCGACACATATAACGTCAATAAAATCGGGAATGAATTACAATCATTTGAAGTCGAGAATGAATGAATGCGAAAGAATAGTGCCCCTGAAACCAATTATCTCGTTTCCTTTTCATGTATAAGGTTTAAGATAGCACTCCGCACTTTCGGAGCTAACCCTAACCTAGCTTTGAATGCACTTCATTGTGCATTCAAAGATTTAAAGATCCAGATAGACAGGCTTAGAATGGCTGGACACTAAAGATTTATTGACACTTTATCTGTCGTATGAGTTTCAACTATCTAATGTTAGAAGGGGGGAAAAAAGGAAAAGCGAATTTTTCAACAGCAGTTTTCTAACAACCAAGTAGGATAATATATAGTTTTTACGTTTCAAAATTTTTCTTTTAAAAAAGAAGTAGAATGTTTTATTTCAAAGAACCTTCTCTAGTTATGATAAAGTCAAGAAATACAACTCATTAGGCAGAATTTTAGAATTAAAATAATCAATGAAAGTGCATTTTTCTCTTACTGCGAATTGTATTATATAATATTGTATTTTGCTTGAGTTTAAAAATTCAATTCAACTTACAAAAACTTGTTTTTTAAAGATTTTTGAAGAGAAAAACAAGGGGAAAATGTAGGTATTGCTAGTTTCTGTTCTATTTTTTTTTTTTTTTTTCCAATTTATCTCCACAAGTTTTTACATTTGCATATGAATGAATGGATCATCAATAAAAAAATAATTGCATTCATAAATGAATGCAAATAAGGAAAATACATGGTTCGAAAAACTAACTATATTCGTACTTTTTTTTTGAATCATTGGTACAAATCAACTACTTCATAATAGGTCATGATTTGTGCAGTTTTTTTTTTTAAACTAATTTTTAACAATTCTAATAATTTCAGCACTCATTCAACGGAGCATTGTATTTTCTAACACTCACTTTATTCAGTACATGTTTTAATTTTGTTACAAAAAAAATTATTTTCCTTTTTCGAATACTGTTATTAAAGTATAACTCAAAATATTCTTTTTTTTCTTTCTTGAGTGTGTGGTTACAGTGTTTTGTGTTTGTAATTAAAACTTTTGATAAAAATTTTATTTCCCACCGCTATACTGAAAAGAAATTATCGAACAAGGATGAGTTGAATTCTATTTCAAAATATATTTCTACCATTTTTGAATTACTTATTCATGCTAACTTATGGGAAAACAGTTCCCTAAAATGAGAGCATGTAAAAAAATTATATACCCTTATTTTAAATATAGAACTTTTAAAATATATGTACAAACTTTCATAGTTCCAGCGTATTATTTTAATTTTCTTTCATAGAATGCGCCATTTTATTTTATTGACCTTTAAAACTTTTTTATTCTTTTTATCTTTTTCACGACACCATGCATTTACAATTTCAAGTCTTTTTTATAAAAAATAAAAGATATCGAATTTATTCTACGCATGCAATAAGGATTTTGATAAATAGTTCTTTTTTAAAAACAACCTTCAAAATTAGATGTAACAATGCTTTTTGCTGTTTTTCGTAGCAACTGATAGAAAAAAAATAATTGCAAAAATGTAAATGATAGTATTAGAACCAAATCCATACATAGAATTGTGAAAAATGATTCTAAGAAATTAAGAAAAAGATAACTTAAAAATATTAAAATTCACTGTGGTGAAAATTTTAAAACATTATAATATCTTGAAAATAGTAAAAATTTTAATTAATTATTTATTTAAAGATGAAGTTTTTTCTTTCTTTCTGGAATGCATATTTTATGTATTTCCATATATAGTGAAAAAATTATTTTCTTATAATTTTAAAAATTGCTCAACTCA
>BMAW01069141.1:615181-720158 GCA_019974015.1 Nephila pilipes | reverse complement strand
GGGCAAAGGTCAGACCACGTGGGTTCTGAATTGTGATGTGAGAAAGGCTACTAATCTATTGCCATGATAATGTTGCTGGCATTTTTGTGGCTCAAGGTGAACTGAAATAGGTCTAAATTAATATCTCACTATTTAGGATTTTGGCAGCATGCTGGTAAAATCCAATTTCTAGAGAGCTGCTTGGCGCGATTTCAAAGTGCCAAATGCGTACTTTATGCAGACTGATTTGGTGGCTAAGCCAGAAAATATCCACAGATTACCATATGTAATGAAAGGAAACCCAGCTGCCTTATCAGACCAAAAATTTCAAGCCCTCCTAAATTAGGATCCATCTGGTATGGTTGAGTTGAATTGCTGGATTCTTCCGTACTTTCCATCCCGGGCTGGCAAAATCTCAAGCCAAGGCAGATTCAGACATAGCACAACACTACCAAGACATCCTGTTTGATATCGAAGGAAAGAGTCTTGCTTCAGCAAAATAAAAATACTAATTTTTCTAGCCCTCTGAGATACTTTCACACGCTTTTCAAATGTCGATGGTCATAAACCATCAGTAGTTTTCCACCCTCAGGAATCATATCTGCTCTGAGAAAGCTTTATTAAAAATTATTGAAATGAAACTGGCCTGCAAACATCTGTTAAAAATCTAACATTGCACAGAGACCAAATATTGCATTAATCTAAATATTGTACTAGGCAAGAGGTTCAAATTTAGAGCCTTGCTTGATGGAAGTTGGCTTAAATTAACGAGCAGTACCTGATTGATACATTGACAGACACACCATGAAAATATAAAAACGTTAAAATTGCACTAATGACCATCCGATAAATTAAATGGTTGAAATTTAATTAACCTCTAACCACGCTCATGACAAGAATCATTTTATGGCATTTATTAAATGTATTCTGGAGCCAAATTGAAATCCACTGGTTAGTGGACATTTATCTGGCCATAATTAATGGTAAACAATGGTTTAAAACAAGTTACACCTGAAATCCATCCTTAAAGTAATGGATGTAATCCGAAGAACGTTAACATTTACTTATGGCGCTGTTTTGCTTTCCGTCGCCAAGAGTGGGCTAAAATAGGATTTTACTAAAAACAGGAACTAAAAGAAAACACTCAAGCTACCAAAAAGTATGATTAATTTAACCAAGGTATCTATCGGTTGTGAAGCCTAGTTTAGAATAATTTTTAAAAAATGTCTTACCCTGGATAATTTTATCTATATGATGTTTGGCTGGCATATAAAATTCTAATAAATGAATTATAGAACCTTTTCTCGTGTAGATATGATCATATTCTTCAGTAAAGCTCAAAAATTCTTTATCCAGTTCTGCAGCAGTGAATTTCAAATTTTGGAAAGTATCTTCTGCTTCACGTGTTAAAGAAATAATATCACGCATGTATCCTTCAATCTTTTGACTTGACTGCAGTAAACTAATTTCTCGACGCTTCAATTCTTGTTTCCCACGCTCCAGGCATTGTAGTTTACCATCAAAATCCAGACGAAGAATTTGGAGTTTGTCATCAAGTTCATCTGCCACAGCTTTCTTTTTAGCCAAATTTTCACTTAAAGATGGTTCTAATCGAATCACCACACCTTTCCGAGAAAATGGCTGAGCTGATATCTTGTGGGTTGTATCTTGTGCTTTTCGACTTGTTTCGTCATTCTTAAAATCTGAAAATTGGAAACAATCCACTCTTGGTAAGGGAGAATCTCTGTCTGACTTTTCGTCATCGGATTTCTTCTTGGAACCCTGCTCAAAATAATCCTTTTTATCATCCAAGTGTCTATCCGCCATTTTTCGTATAACAAATTTACAAATATCAATGATGGAATAGTTTTTAAAAGCTGCTTACCACTTTTGAAATTAATCAGATTTAATGTACTCAGTCGTATTTTATGTATAGTTGATATACGAGCCGTTTTCTTTGAAAGTGGTGTAAGTCCATTTTGACAAAAAAAATTAGTTAATGATAAAAATGAAAAAAATTTACTACGAACTTTTTATTTATAAGCTTCTTCCAAAAAAATCTGTTAAAATTTTTTTTGTTTTTATCATTACAAATTTTCGTAGTTAATGGAGTTACAAATATAATTACTTTGATAATGGTGTAAGTCCACTTTCCTCAAAGACATATTACTATTAATTTCAAAATTGTGCTACATAATTTCTTTAGTGCATTTTTATATGTGTGGCAACATTGTAAATGACATAAACATTTTTATAGTTTCCCGGAATTTCGGCTTCCCCCGTTTATTATAGAATATAAGTCACTGTATGAAAATGTTGAAATAAAGCCTTTTTATTTATTTATTTTTTTATTATTGAAGTATTTAATAAAAATTTCATAAAAAGAAATTGGTTTGATTGAGATCTCGTAGTTAATATTTTGTAAACGTAAAATTTTTACTTTTTGCTGACTTTGAAAGTAGTGTAATCCTTCTGAAGTCATTAAAAGTATAAATTTTTGTTAATCCCATTTAAAAAATGAATACATTATAAATTTCAATAAATTTAATATTTAAAAAATACAAAACTAGTGCAATAACATGAATCCATATTTTTCAAATTATTCAAGTGCAAAACCTTAAATATCTCCATATAAAATAAAATACACTTGCACCACTTTCATAGAAAACGGCTCAAATATTTTATATAGTTAATACTTCTCTAAAAGGAAATTTTTTGTGCAATATAGAGAAAAAAATAAATGAAAAGGATAATGTAGTGAAAAATGTTGCAAATTTAAAAAAAAAAGATTTTTTAATATAAACCCGTATAATGTAATTGAATAAGGAGTTAGTGTACATAAACTTCAATTTGAGTACTTATCTTATTTTTTTTCTAGATGAATTCCTTATTAAATATTAGTTCTATTTTAATATATATCTATCGATTACCAACGAAACAGTAAGAGGTTTTGAGAATTTAGGTGATTGTTTGCATTTGTAGAAAATATTTCTAGAATTATAAAACGTTTTTTTTTTAAATATAATTTCGAGAAATCCAACAATTTATTAATGTTAAAAATTTTTTAAGATACAATACCATTTTATGATCAATCCCTTTGAAAAGAGAGCTTTGTATTCGTCCGTGATTATAAAAGTGTAATCTTACAGAGCGTTTGTTTTTATCACTGAAAAAAAAGTTAAAAAAAAAAAAAAATTCTCTTCACCATCAAGAGGAGAAAATTACTTTTTAACTAAGATTTCTGTACAGAAATTTGAAATTATTGTAGAAAAATAATTAATTTTAAAACTTACAATTATATATACTATGTTAGTATTGAAAATGTCTTTCAATTCAATAAGCTTTAAATAAATTAAGATAACTCTATCACACCTTAGAGCCAGAAAGGATTTTAGCAATGGTAAATAATTACACTTTATGCGCGAAATTCTGGAGGTTGAAATAATCATAACTATGCTGAATTTGAATTTACTAAATTTTTACTACTATGCTGCATAAATTAAAATAACAAATTGCTAAGATAAAATTAGAAGATCGCAATAATTTTCTCACAAAAATAAAATATGATTTTAATTGCCATTTTTATACAATAAAACAATTATAATAATCGAGCGCAGGCCGTTAATTCATTATTTTACTCTTAATTTTGTTCATTACCAATATTTTAGAGACATGAACCTTCGTAGGGGAAATGGAGGGCTCTTGCAGTTTTTGAAATTAGCGTTTTGAGAACCATTTCTAATCGAGCTTTCGGGGTGGCGGAGAACTCAGAGAGAAGACATTATTTTAAGTAAAAATAATTGTTAAAGTACCGGAATTCAAAATGCATATGTTTAGCTGGATAAAAATGAGAACAGTTGTTATTAAAAAAAACACTGAAAATTTTTTAACGTAAGAGTATGATAAGGATTTATTGATTGTTTATGAAAGATCGCACTTCTATGCAACACGAGGGATTTAACATGGAATAGATCGAAAATAAGAGAAAAGATGAATCGGACAAAGATTTTGTCTTTGTTAACGTTAAAAAGGCTGGATGGAGAAAGGTGTGAGCGATAAACTTCTTATAAAGGTTCAAAAAAGGGTGTTGTGGTCATGGCGATGATAAATTAATTCTTACTTCAGCTCATTTAGCAATTTTCCACTCAGATAGCTGTGTGGCTCAATTTCATGTCTTCTAAAGATATATGAGATAGTGCACGATGGTACTCTTCATTTTGAAACTCAAAGGACGATAATTGCCCCCCTCTCCTACCTACGGCACTACGTAAGAAAATCTCACTCTCGATAGACAAGTAAATCCTTTATTTGGTTCTATCGATTCAGTTAGTCTGGAAAGCATCAAATCATTTTCTTAACTGATATTGGTTACAAAAACAGCAGTGCTACAATTCATTACAAAAATATTCCACACTTTCTCCCCCTTCATTCGATGAGCCATTTGTTCATCAAAAGCTCCAAAACACTGCAAAAACTACACTGTAAAATTATAGAATTACTAATTGCAATGACCATTGAATGACCAAATTTAATAGAATTTTATAAAAATAATCGAACAAAACAACTGATTAATTAAATTACGATAAAATTAATTAAACATTATTGTTAAAGTTTTCTCTTAATAAACTTTACGAAAAATTCTAATGAAGAAAGAAGGTTTTATCTTACCTTGTTCTATTTTTTCGAATCTCAAATCCCGGCCAAGCTTGTTAATCTACAAATCTAATTTTAATTCTTTATAAAACTAAGTAAATACAATAGACAGAAGTAAGTGATCATTAAATTATTTTAAAAGGATTAAATGAAAAGCATGATACTTTACGATAGCGGCTGCTACGCCTATATTTTGAATTCTAACCAGTTGCAAAACTACGCGAACATAAAAAAAAAAAAAAAAGTACGCTAGCAGCGTCTTTCAAAGTGAGTTACAAAACAAAAAAATTTATAGTTTACAGGACGCAATTCGCAACAATTATGTTAAAAATTATTAAATTACTATACATAATGCTACAATTAATTAAATAATCAGCTTTACGAAAATTTATAAAAATCTTTAGAAAAAGATATACCTTTCTGAATAATAATTTAAGAAAGCAATTTTTTAAAAAATAATTTTCTAAATGATAACATTACTTTAAAAGTTGGTATGAATTAAATAACTCTAGCAACACAATGGGGAGAAGGAACTCTTAATTGTGAGTCGTGATAAAATATCTCAATTCCAGAACTTTTCACCCTCATTACTGTCATACCATATCTGTAGATTGCAATACCGGTAGACCATTTTTCTGGTAAATTACCAATAGGAGCAACAAACTCTATTACTGGTCATTCTGCACTGTTTTTATCAATAATTCAGGGTGTGTACATAACTATAATGCACACACGCAACACATCGTCGTACTTACTCTTCGGGTTAAAACAAAAATAACCAATGTTACTGATTTCGAAAATTCACTATACACAATTCTCTCATATCCGCATTTCTGTTGTGGTCGCGGTAGCCTAGTGGTTATGGTTTCAGATTCGTGGCCGGCGGTTTTCGTTCTGTCGTTGATTCGAGCCTTGGTCGCTAAAGATTCGCCGTGTAACTGGGGCTGATGCACGTTAAATCTGTCGGAGTCCAAAGTCCTCCCTTTGGCATGGTGTGGAAGTTAGGAGAGGGTGGTGCTATCTCAGATTTCGTCCTCGTTACTTGACCGAGCTTCAAAATTACGAGGTCTGTCGCGAATTGTTCTCCTGCTGCTTCAAGTGCGACGTTAATAAAAGCTAAACTAAATCGCATTTCTGTTGCCCATGAAAGAGAAACTCAACTTATTGATCCATACAAAAATCAAAGTCCAACATCTTAATTCATTTCAAATACACAAACTAAAAAAAGTTAATAAAATCGTTAAAAAGGAACTGGAGTATATATATTTTCAAAAGAAAACATACGGGGGTAATATATTCAAATAGTGTATGATTGTTAAATACATACACTCACTCACTCTCAAACACACATTTATATATTGATATATTTGTTACGAAAGTTTCTCGGGAAGTGAAAATCAAGTCCAAGACGGAGGATAACGACAAATGCCGATTTATTCGTAAATCTTTAAGACAACACTCATGTAGTGCAATTTAGACAATAACAGATACTCTGTACATGCCCAATTCAATGACATAAATACAGGACAAAACAGACATTAAGTACAATCACAGTTATTTTAGCAACTTTCAGCTCACCAGCTCATTACTCTTCACTGTGGACAACCTCCGCAGTAATATTCCGCACTCCAGGACAGGCTCCGACGATTCTCAGCAGATACATGTTGCTTCTTTGCAAATTCACATGGCACACTCCCCTTCAAGTGCCGGCAGTGTTTAGTCGACCCCTCGATCGATCTCCTTAACAGAGCCTCCAAAGACAGATTTTCTGTAGCAGTTCCGCTAGTTTCAGGCCGAAACTCTTGCAGATTCCCTCGGCCACGATTCCTCTATCGGTCTTCAAAGCGAACTCCGCAGACACACTGATTCCGTACACAGATCGATTAATCCGACCAGTCTTTTTGACTACAGCTCTTGGCGTATTTATACCTTTTCTGAGCATGCGTGACGTCACATGGGAAAATTCATGAAAAGTCACCAACTTTCTTTCCAAATGATTTTTCGTCTAGATTCTTGCATCTTCGAGATCTTTCCATTTCTCGCTAAAATCACCAAGTTTCTCTCCAAGTAGCTAAATGGTCCTCAAATCCATCGCCAAGGTAAAAGGGTCATTGCTTATAGGCTGGTGTCATCTCTGTAAATTGATCTTTTCCTCTACAAGAGGAGCAGAGCAAGGAAATATCAACCAATGTTTGCAACAGTATATATATGATTTTCCAGCTAATTATTTAAAAATTAATTTTATTTTCCAATGTTCTGTAAAACCAGTTCCTCAGATACTCGATAGATGGCACCACGAATCAGCGTCATGTGATAGCTCGAGCAGCGCCACCTATCCAAGAACAAAACTAAGCGACCTTTTGTTCTCTCTTACTCCACTTTCCGCTTCTCTTCTCCTTTGCATTAATCGGGTCGGAAGTAAACTCCGAATGCCAGAACGCGTTCCAGCGTCCTTCGCCTTTACAGCAAGAATAGCCAGTGTCAAGCGAGGACGTATGCCTCTACAGCAAGAATAGCCAGTGTTCAGCGACGACAGATCCACTACAAAAAAAATGTGTATTTCCTCATCCATTTCCACAGTTAGTTTTCTGCGACGACGAGTGTGTCCCACCTACAAGTAGAATCTGCAGTTTTTCTTCGACGACAATGTGTCTTCGTATTCGTTAGCATCTAAATTGTGTTTAGTCTATGCTCTTTAAAAAGGACGTCGATTCCTGAAAGAGAGTTTTTTTTTTAAAAAAAATACAGCGTATTAGTGTGTGAACATATCATCGCAAGATCCCAGGTACTGTAAAACATATCTATTTTTTCGGAAGATCCGTCTAATTCTAATGAAGTGCCATCATGTAATGTTTTTTTTTTAATTATATAAAAGAATATCTGAAGAAAAAGTAAATTAAACATATCATTTTCTAAGTGCATATATATATATATATATATATATATACAGAGAGAGAGAGAGATGGAGGACAAAATAATACGAACACCTGTGAAATAATGGAAAATCTTTATTAATAGGGGGTTGGACCACCCTTTGACTGAAGTACAGATTTAATGCGACGTGGGATAGATGCATAAAGGTCATGGACAATATTTAAAGGAATATTAAGCCATTCCTCCTGCAGTACGGTCTCTAACTCCGAAAGGCTGAATGGAGGTGGAAATTGGAAAAGAAGTTTGTACAAAAATATTCCGATAAATGTTCAATAATATTCAAGTCCAGAGACGGAGAGGCGCAGGCAAAATGTTCAACTTCATCGTCATGCTCTTCGATCCGTGCTTGAACACACCTAGCTGTGTAGATAGGGGCGTTGTCGTCTTGAAAAAGCGGTCGCTCTTCAGAGAATATAGTCTAGACAAAAGGGTAGACATGATCCCCTAGAATGCTTAGATAGTGATTGGATTTGATTCTGCTATGCAGAATAACAAGTGGTCCAAGACCACGCCAAGATATTGCACCTCATACCATAATAGAGCAGGTGACTGCTGTTAAGAGATTAATACCTTCCTCTTCATGCTCACTAGGTGGCAGACTTCTGTTGCAGGTGGCGCGGCTGTACTGTAGGTTTGAAATACCTCATACCTTTTCATAGGTGTTCATATTATTTTGTCCTCCATCTGTATATTCAAATTGTCATACTTGAATTCAAAATCTAGAAGTGTCTTTTTTTTACTATTGTGTGTGTGAATTGATGTGCGATGGTATCTCAAATCAGTCAGCTTTCTCACGCGAGAAATGAATAAATACATAAGTAATTATACTTCCTTGTCCAGATAAAGTAAGCTTTGTGATTTCCCACATGAAATGATTCAGCATTCCCTAAATCATGTCCGCTGTTTCGTTTCACTATCTCAATGAATGTCAACTTATTATTTTGTAAAAAAAAAATAAGTTTGGCAGATTCATGAATTCTAAATTAAGCAAATTGAAAGTGTATTCTCAAAGTAGATGATTTTGTTTTTTATTCTTTGATTATTTCACTATATGTCTGAATATTTTTTGGTTCTAAATGAATTACTTTATATTCTTTCTAAATTTGTTTAGTTTTAGTTCTGTAGAAAATTTAAACAAAGGTATTTCAGATTGAAATGATAAATAATTCATTAAAAAAAGGAGTACTTTAACAAATTATATTGCAATAATATTTATATCATTTTCACAATTTATTTCAAATATCCTTTTTTTTATATTTTTTTGTTTTTTTTTATATATATATATATATATATATATATATATATATATATATATATATATATATATATATATATATATATATAAGCAAATTAATTAAGTGAAATTCACCATAATAAGCGTGTTTCATTTTAAAATCCCTTTTTGTAGTTATTAAGTAAAAACGACTAGAGTGTAAATTTTCAAATTAATTGATTCTATTTAACTATTCACATATAATTTTAAAATGTCGTACCTCGCTAAGGGACGTTAGGAAGATATGTTTATCCTCGCGAAAGAATTTGATCTAAAGCCTGATTCTTCAATGATAGTTAAGAAATTAAGGGACTTAATCGCTATAGATACTGAATATGATGAGGAATTCACTAAAAATTTGTTTACGAGTATAATAGAGCAACGAAAAGAAAAAGAAGAAACATTGCCCCTTGAAACACTTGCCGAAGCACAACGAAAACAAGAATTTGAAGAAAAGTTGCGCCTTGAAACATTTGCCGAAGCACAACGAAAACATGAATTTGAAGAAAAAGGACGTCAAGATCAACATGAAATTGAGCTAGAGAGATTAAAATTAGAAAATCAACTCAAATTACCCACAACAGTAGACGAAACCAACCATTCGAAATTACTAGGCAAGGAAATATCCAAATTTCTCCTTAAATATAAAGTTAAAGAAGATATTAGCTTATATTTAGTCTTATTCGAACGTCAAGTGCTACAATTAACTGTTAAAAAGAACATTGGGTTTCATATCTTTTAGGACTCTTACCTTCCGAAATGTCTCACATCATCGCACGTGAACCAGAGGAGATAGCAAACAACTACGACCAAGTGAAAGAACTTCTGCTAAAGAGATTCAAATTAACGCCAGAAAAGTTTCGCCAGTTATTTACCCTGCATCAAATAGTTTATAGCCACACTTGGACCGATTTTTATCACGAACTTGCAACATCTTTCTACGGGTGGAAATCAGGGTTAAAAATCGAATCTTATGAAGAATTAAGGAAACTGATCATCTCAGATCAAATGAAACGTAGAGCTCCTACCGACTTTAAGCAACAATTTCTAGACGAATGGAAAACGATAAATTCGCCAGCCGAATTAGCAGAAAAGTTCGAAGAGTACGAAGACGTCAACAGAACACTAAATCAAAAGCCAGTTAATACGCCTTTTAAGGGGAAACAAGATTTTAGAGCTCCTGAAAAATTTCGACAGTTTGAATCACCACGAAAATTCGAGCAGGACAGATCAAGTAGGAAAGTTGCAGCGACCACTTGTTACAATCGCCATTACGATGCTCAATCCGCCAGTCACAGAAGTTATGAGGGAAATCCCGAAAACTCTAATCGATGGATCCAAAATCGAATTCACGGGAGAGAAAGATATTCGAGTTCAAATGTTTCTAATCACGCTCAAACGAATTACTCCAGGTTTAGAAGATTCAACGATTCAGCGAAAGAGCCAAATATAAGCCAACCGAAGAGAACAACGAATTTCACGAGAGAAACAAGTAAGCCTACGGCAACATTAGCCACTATCATTCAAGAAAGTCTACGCACCAAAGAAATAGTGTTTGGAAACAAGAAAATTACTGCGCTTGTCGACACCGGAAGTACCGTCAGTCTACTATTCTACTTCAAAATTCTCTTAACCGCGTAGGTGATGCTCAAGTCACTACGATAGGATTTTTCGAACAAGAATTTCAGATGAATGAAGAAAACTATACACTAACTTGGCATGTGGTACCTACAGCAAAACTAAAGTTCGAAGCAGTCATAGGTTCAGATAATGGTGTAGAATTTGCTCAATATGAAAATGAAGTATTCTTAATGCAGATACTAGCAGAAAACGTCGAAAAAGTAGAATTGAATCACATAGGAGATCCTGAGATAAAAAAAAAAAGAACTTACGAGAATGATAGAAAGCTTCAAGCCTGTAAAGACGGCAAGCACCGATGTTACCCTGCGATTTATTTAAAAAGATGATGAACCAGTTTGTCAATTCCCACGCCGATTAGCATTTACGGAAAGAGAAGTAAATAAACAAATAGAAGAATGGTTCATAGAAGGCATCTTATGCCCAAGCTCATCAGAATAGTGCAGTCCAGTCGTAATGGCCAAAAAGAAAGATGGAACTTCAAGAATGTGCATGGATTACCGAAAACTCAACCAGAAGCTAGTGAAAGATAAATTTCCTTTACCCCTCATCGAAGATGTTTTAGATACGCTACAAGAAGCAAAAGTTTACTCCACGTTAGATTTACGAAACGATTTTTTCCACATCAGCGTTGATGTAAATTGCAGAAAATTTCCGTCTTTTTTCGTTCCAGATGGACAGTTTGAGTTCAACAAAGTTTCTTTTGGGTTAAGCACGAGTCCAGGTGTTTTTCAAAGATTTGTCACAAGCATTTTCAGAGATCTTACACGTAAAAGAATTTTAGTAAACTGTATGGATGACCTAATTGTTCCAGCAAAAGATGAAAAGGAAGGACTTCAAAAACTTAAAATTGTGTTCGAAATTGCAATTAAATATGGTCTGGAGATAAAATCCAAGAAGTGTCCGTTCCTAATGCGAAAAATTGAATTTTTAGGTTACATAGTAGAGAATGGAATCATCAAGCCATCAGTTGCAACGTTTCCAGATCCAACGACCGTAAAGAAAGTACAAAGTGTTCTAAGATTAACAGGATATTTCCGAGAATACATCAAAGATTACTCGAAAATTGCGAAACAGTTAAGCGACCTCACTAGGAAAGAAAATCCGTTTGTGTTTGGAATACAACAGAAGGAAGCATTCGAAAAGTTAAAGAAAGTATTGTCTTAAAGTCCAGTCTTACACATTTACAAATATGGAAGAACAGAATTGCATACGGGCGCAAGTAAATTAGGCTACGGAGTTTTATTTTATTAAAATAAGCCGACGGTGGCAAATTACATCCTATTTATTATATGTCAAAGAAAACAATTATAGCGGAAGAGAAGTATGACAGTTACGAATTAGAATTTCTCGCAATTATAACAGCATTAAAGAAGTTTCGAGTATACCTCTTAAGTCAGGATTTCAATATAGTCACAGATTTTTCTGCGTTCCAAAAGACCATGCATAAAAAAGACCTGATTACACGTATAGCCAGATGGGCTCTTCAATTAGAAGAATTCGACTACGAAATCGAACATCGAATAGGAACTAGAATGCAACACGTAGATGCTTTGAGTAAACACCAAGTCATGATAATCAGCAATGACATTCTAACAGCGAAATTAAAGGAAGCCCAAGAAAAAGATGAAAACATTTTAACATTGAAGTCGATATTAGAAAAACAAGATTCAGAGGACTTTTTTGAAAGAAATGGAATATTTTACATATACTCATACGGTAGAGAACTGATAGTAGCTCCAAAAGACATGAAAATAGAACTAATTGAATTAGCACACGAAAATTGTCATTTTTCAGTAGTAGAAACAGAAGAGATCGTCAAACAAGAATTTTTTATTCCAAATTTAACGAAGTTAGTAAAGAACGTAATAATAAATTGTGTACCATGTATCTTAGCTAATAGAAAGAGTGGTAAAAAGGAATGTTTTTTAAATCCTATTCCAATAGAAGACAACTCTTTAAGCAAATACCATTTCGATTTCATAGGACCACTACCATCAACAAATAAGAATTATCTACACATTTTCACCGTTATAGATGCTTTTACGAAATTAACTTGAATGTACCCTGTAAAAATAGTGTCAGTTGAAAATGCTCTAGAGAAGCTAAAACTACAACAAAAAACCTTGGAATCCCCGTAAGAATCATATCGGAAAGAGGGATCAGCGTTTACTTCGAAAGTGTTTAATTATTATTGCACAGAAGAAGGTATTCAACATCTACAAATTGCCACGGGTGTACCACGAGGAAATGGACAAGTTGAAAGAATCCAACGTACACTTATCCCAGTTTTAACAAAACTAACTTTAGATGAATCTACTAAAAGGTACAAGTATATTGATCGACTTCAAAGAATCCTTAACAGCACAACATGTAAAAGCACAAAATGGTCATCATTTGAACTTTTGATAAGTACTAGGATGAGAAACAAAGATGTCAGAATTAAAGACTTGTTTCTCAAAGAATTGTTGAAAGAACCACACGAACAACGAGAATTCATAAGAAAAGACGCTAAAAAGAATATAGAAAAAATACGATATGAAAATCGGAGAACTTACAACAAGAAAAGAAAGAAAGCTCCGGAATACAAAAAAGGTGATCTGGTAGCCATCCAAAAAACTCAATTTGGAGTTGGACTAAAACTAAGATCGAAATTCTTAGGACCCTATAAAATCACCAAAGTCAATCCTCGCGACAGATATGCAGTAGAAAAAGTAGGTCATCATGAAAGACCGAACTCTACAACCACCTCTTCAGATATGATAAAACATTTTTCTATCAACATCATTTAAATATCAAATGTATATAGATATTATTTGGTGAAGCTCGTTTGATAATGTATACCAGGTTATTTTCTTTTTACATACTAAATATTGTCTTGTGTTATTTACATTTTCTATGTATGCTTATTTACATTTTATGCTGCTTTATATAAGTATTTTTTATCATTCTTATATGATAAAGTGTTAAAAAAATTGATTACATATTTTCCTCCATGTAGAATATTGAAAAGTTTTGAAATTCTTTTTTTTTACTATTTTTGTGTTATTAATTATTTTGAAAAGTATAAATTATAATTAGTGAAGTTTTGAAAAATTCCAGTATAGCTGGAGGCCAGCTCTATTTGGAGGGGTTGAACTCTGCAGGATTTTCCAGCTAATTATTAAGGAATTAATTTTATTTTCCAATGCACTGTAAAACCAGTTCCTCAGAAACTCGATAGATGGCACCAGGAATCAGCGTCATGTGATAGCTCATGCAGTGCCACCTATTTCAGAACAAAACTGTGCGACCTTTCGTTCCCGTTCTTTTTTCTCCACTTTCCGCTTCTCTTCTCCTTAGCATTAATCGCGTCGGAAGTAAACTCCGAATGCCAGAGAGCGTTCCAGCACCCTTCGCCGATATGGGTTAAATGAGGCAGCCATCTATTTTGCTCCAATAAACTGATCAATACGTCATCTCCAGTTGTATATATACTTTCATTCTTCATTATCTCTTCTAATAAACGAGGTAAAATAAGTCGAGCATTGTCATTGAATTTCTACGAGAACACCATGAAATCCGGTAATGGAATTACCCCCTAGACAACCAGCCCTTTGCATAAGAGTAAACCTTCATAGATTCGGCCTGTACAATCTTATCACCCCACAGTCTGCATATAATATATATATATATATGTGTGTGTGTTTCAAAAGAGCTTTGGTTTATTATTTTTTACATAGCCAATTTTTAACACATGTCGATAAATATATTTCGCATTTATTTATGTATTTTATAATTCTTTTCATTATGAAAAATTATTCATGTATAAATATAACTTAAAAATTATTATTAAATTGTGTAATTTTATTTGCATTATTTATATTTGGGAATAAAATTTATTTTCATCTACTTTTGTCACAGTATACAAGAATCAAATGAAAATGTCTTATAACGATGGATTTTACTTTAAAATTTAGGTTTTGAGAATTGCCACTAATTAATCGGTATACCGAATTCATCTGCAAATTTTGCCAAATTAAAAGTAATAGTGAGTGATGATGAAGTTTAATGGTCCAAGATTCACATATGGCTATATGCTGCACTAAACATGGCGTAACTGTGATTTAGACGTATGGAAAAAGGGGGGGGGGGGGGAGAGAGAGATGTATTAGTTGACAAGAAGGAGGCTCGAAAACAGAGGAGGTAATTGTTAGGGTATTCCGGAAGGCGTCACCCGTGTATACCAAAAACAGTAAACCCCATTGGTAAGAAAAAGATCTTCAGGGTGCTCAGGGTCATGATTCCCGTATCTACCAAAAGGTTTGAGGGCACCAGTAACAGAAACACGGTTAAATTTACAATCGCCTTAGGAAAGTAGTAACATAATTTCCTTCACGACCATCTGTCTGAGACAACATCTATCTGAAACACCGTTTTTGTTTCCCAGCTCCCCAGTCAAAGAGATGTAATAAAATGTTTATTTCTCCAAAGTGAGCAATGGATAGCCCACATCTATGGTCAGATGCAATGGTGCATTCTTTGAACACGTGGCCCTGCTACTCAGATATGGAAGAGATGATCTGCTATTGTAAGGAGGAAATAGAGGAATATTGAACTATGCGTCGGAGTGACATGTGGATTTAAAGTCCATCCGTATGACTTTCGACATGTCGCACCATCATGGATGTGAATCAAACTTGACATTAACCAGAAAGAACGAATGATGTTGAGAGCAGAGACGGAGGTTGCCTGTGCAAGTCGGAAAAAAAAAAGGAATATCGAGAAGATGTCGATCCCGAGAGGAGGGAGCGAAAAAGAGAAATGTGGACTTTTGTTCGTGCTGTTTTGGTGGACTTTTGTGCCTGCTATTTAAAAATATATCTGATTACTAAATATGATGAAATGAAAAAGTTTTGTTAACCTTCGAATACAATTGTAAATAAAAATAATAATTTTACTTAAGCAGTGTGTTTCTTCTCGCTTCCTAGACATTTAACTTAATCTGGGGTCCCTTTGTTACAAGGCTTTGATGTTCAGTGCTGTTCAATATGCTTAATTATTCCGTTCTGCCGCATTTCTGCATTCTCTTTGAATGTTTGACTATGACGTGAATTACAGAAGGAAACATTTCTCTTTTAAAAGATTAAAATGTTTATATATGAAAATTTTTAAAAAAATGCTTTATTAATAAAACTCTTGATTGAAAATTAGATTTAAAGAAAAAATTTCACAAAAATCAGTGACCTTCTTTAAAATAAACATTTTAAAAATTTCTTCCAAAGTTTCTTAAAATTTGGTTTTGGTTTAAATTCCTTGGGATGTTTAACGTAAATATCACTTAAGAGCAGAGAAAGACCCATATAAAAGGACCTCTGTTATATTAAACAAAATTGCTCACTTAGAAGAAACCATTCTAGAAGAATGATTTGACATTACTTGTTGTATTAGCTTTTATTAAAACACTTTTTGGTTACTGATATTATAGATATTATCTTTTTCCATAATAGGAGAAAGATAACATTGTTTATCTCATTGTCACGACAAAGATTTGGCGAAACAATACAAGCTTGGAAGATTAAAATTTAAAATGTGTAGTTGTTAGTCTTGATTTTGTTTTATGATGTCTTATGATCTAACCCAAAAAGGTAAGAATAATTTTCCTTTGCATTTCTAACTTAGTTGAGAGTTTATTACGGGACTTCTTTTGTTCACTGTTAATATACACAATTATAACTTGCTTACAATTTCTTTTCGAAAAAGTTTCATTGAAATATTAGTTTTTATGAACATTCCGATAAGATTTGACGATATGTTTTAAGTATCTTTCAATATTTCGGCTATCCTCAGATATGTATTGATATTTTCGTTCATTTAGAAAAACATACGATGTAATGATGTATTTAAGTAGATGTGCGAATTTCAAACGACTGGATTGATTCATTTTTATAGTTCTAACAAACATTTATCAATAAAACATAATTTTATATGCAATGTGATATATATATATATATATATATATATATATATATATATATATATATATATATATGAGCCGTTTTCTTTGAAAGTGGCGTAAGTCAATTTTGACAAAAAGTTGGTTAATGATAAAAATGAATATAAAGTACTATGAACTTTTTATTAATACACTTTTTCCCAAAAAAACTTAAAATTTTCTTTGTTTTTATCATTAAAAATTTTCGTAGTTAATGAAGTTACGAATATAATTACTTTGATAATGAGGTAAGTCCACTTTCCTCAAAGATATACTACTATTTAGTTTAAAATTGTACTGCATAATTTCTTCAGTGCATTTTTATATGAGTGACAATATTGTAAATGACATAAACATTTTTAAAGTTTTCCAAAATTTCGGTTTCCCCCCGTTTATTATAGAATATAAAATCACTGAATGAAAATGTTGAAATAAAGCCTTTTTTTTTGTTGGAGTATTTAATAAAAATTTCATAAAAAGAAATTGGTTTGATTGAAATTTCGTAGTTAATATTTTGTAAACGTAAAATTTTTACCTTTTGCTGACTTTGAAAGCGGTGTAAGTCCTTTTGAAGTCATTAAAAGTATAAATTTTTGTTAATCCCATTTAAAAAAATGAATACATCATAAATTTCATTAAATTTAATATTTAAAAAATACAAAACTAGTGCAATAACATGAATCCATATTTTTCAAATTATTCAAGTGCAAAACCTTAAATATCTCCATATAAAATAAAATACACTTACATCACTTTCAAAGAAAACGGTTTATATAAATATATATATCACATATGTGTGCGTTTGGGCAATGTTTGAATTTCCTATACTTGTGGACATTGTTCCGAACTTTGGCTTTTTCACTTATTCCTTTTAATTTGAATTTATTAAACATTGAAGTTGAGTTCAATAAAATGTCACATTTTTGTTAGGGTGAGTTTATTTGAGTTCTCAATTCAGTTGTTCTTAAAATTCCAATGTCAAATTTCATTACAAGCAGCCGGTTTTCCTTGTTCTTTTTGCCTGAAATTCAAAAATTTTCAAAGCCCATAAGTTTAGCTAAAAACAGATTGAAGCTTAAATTTAATTATATTATGTCTCAGTTACGAAATATTCAAAGTAATCAAAGTAAAAATGTCTTGATGTTGTAAAAGCAAATGGACACGTAATTAAATGATCTAACGGTTGGTCAGAAATCCAATACCTACTTATAAAGCTTTGTCGATATTTTTTAATACTAGTTAAAATATTTTTTGATTCCACATAATTATATTGTTTAATGGATTATCCATTTATGAAAAAATCCTGTATTCAGCTTTTTAATTATTAATATTTCTAATAATTTTCAGGACCGCAACAAAATTATTCACTTAAATGGTGCATTCCGTTATACAATATCCACTAACGGAGGATTGATCGTATTTTACTTATTTAAAATATTAAGCATTTAGGTTCAACAAAAAGATAGTTATCGCATTGTTTTCGAGTTTTTTTTTTTTTTTTTTCGGCAATTTTTTTCAGTAGATCATCACTGTACCATAAAAGGTACGAAGATAATTCAAAAAGTACCTGTTTCTGACTACAGATGGTGATACAAACATCAATTGGTGTTACCATTGTGTGATTTCATTTATTAAAAAGGCGCCAAAAATAAAATGGATACTAATTCATAGATTAGTTTTGATTGCTGCCGCGTCGAGTTGTCACCATTGGTGAGACTTGTATTCCTCTTTATACATCATAAACAAAGATACGATTAAAACAATGGACTGCCTTTGGTGAATATATTCCAAAGAAGGTGAAGAAGATCTGGTCGGCTGGAAAAGTTATGGTGACAATTTTCTTTGGGTGAGAAGGACTTTATAATGATGGACTTTTCAGAAAAAGGAAAAACATACTCTGCTCCCATATCTAACAGCGGGTACTTTTTGTGCTGTCCTCATTTACTTCCAAAGAGATATCCTTTGCATCTATGGTAAATTGCATTGGTATAAAGTTTATTAGAACTCCACTGAACACGAATAGATTAATTTTATTTATTTGTAGGAGAAACCTTGGAAGTCGGGTTCTTTTTTCTTAATAATAACAAGAATTTTTTCAATGTTGTGTTATTTGCTTTACGGAATAATGTATATTTCTCATTGGTAAATTCTCATAAATAATAAATTAACAGAAATCTTAATAGCTAACTACAATTTGATTTACATAGCTTTCACCTTAAAAATCTTCTTAGTGCATTTTCTTTTCTTCTATTTTTTGTTTCCCATAGGGAAATGTCTCAGTACACCGAACTCAGCTCAGTTAATTCACTTGAGCCAACAGTTTATGTACTATCAACGGATGGAATCCAACCTCCCAGCTATGAAGAAAGTCAGACAGGTAGATGATTACTGACAGTTTTTTTTAAAAAAATTACAGTAAAATTACTTAAAGTTTGTGAATTAATATTTTTGTATTAATTTATCTTTTGTCATTGTCGGCATTTTTTGAAAAAGAATATTTGTTTTTCCAAGAAAATGTTTTAAATAAAAAAAAAAAAAAGTTCTATGCAAAGTTTTTCAAAGAACAGATTTAGCCCCGCTAGGTGAGCTTTTTTTTTTTATAATTATTATTAAATTACTCAAATGAAATAAACGGTGAAATATTCAGAAATGGACCCATAGGGAAATGTAAACTTTTCCTATATTAAAATTAAAGGCAACGATAAATTATTAAATTGAATATTATATCAGCTACATGTAATTAAAATTAAAACAAACGGTAAAATGTTAAACTGAATATATTCAAGCTAAATGTAATTAAAATTGAAGCAAAAGATAAAAAATTGAAAAGTGATCTGGTACGCCAAAACGTCCCACCTTAAACAATAGCCCTTGGGTGGCTAATAATTAGTTCAGGTTGTGTTATTTCATTGACTTTAATTGATTTAGATCGTTAATTCAACTTAGATCGTTTGCTATTCAAAAATCAACTCGAGTAAAAACGCAGACGATATTTTATGGGTTCACATCGGTAACTGGAAAGCGAGAATTGGAATTTACGATGATTTAGAATACAGAAAGTTCTAGAAGAGGAGTTATGAAAATGACGCAATGTGTTGGAAGTTATTCTGTGTCCGAGCCGGTCTATTGTCCAATATTTGAGTTGGCGATTATAATCTAGTATTCTTATCTTTTTTTGCCAAGTTATATATGTGATATTCAGCCAATTGCGAGGCCATTATGTTTTCTTCTTTTTATCACTGGATACAATTTCTACATAGTTTAAATATATGACTATTTAATTGAAGTCATCAGAGGTGGATAAATCTTTTACATGATCCGTTAAAATAATAATTGGTCTCAGAATCTTACATATTGTATATAATCTTGAATGCTCAGTGTTGACATTATATTAAAATTTTGATTTTTGAATGGAATAAAGTGTAGTGAATAAAAATGTACAAAATATTTGACAAGCGATTAGAAATATATATATATGTAAGTAACGGTAGATATTTTCAGCCTATCAACGAGCTTCCCTTGCTGCTTTGTTTAACTCCACACCAAGCTCTGGGCGGCCTTTATTAACGTAAGAAATGTTTCTACTTTTATATATATATTACATATCTTAAACAAATGTTTTCTCAAAACCTCTGGGAAATTGTAAGATATTTCAATCTTTTTCATAACATCTCGTTTCGGTGTATTGAATCTTTATTTTTCTTTTGTTTATTTCTGCTTAATTTTTATCCTTATTTTTAAATTAAAAATTATACATTGAAACTTTATTTTTTGTTTTCATTTATATGTTTTTTTAATGTTTTTTTTTATTTATTTTCGTTTCATTTTTTATTTCCTTCGCATACTAAACTTTACATACATCGCTTAATATGATTTTTTAGCAAAATAATTAGTATTTTGAATAAATGTATTCATTAATAACATTGAATTCGATTTCTGTCGAACTTTTTCTGATGAAATTTGTTTCTTTTCATAAATATCTTTAACTATACAGTTTCAAATAATTGTTGATACAAAAATAATTTTTTCTTCCTCAACGATTAAATTACTTTAACATTAAAGACTTAAAATAGTTTTAGATTAGATGACAGTTTTATAGTTAAAACTCTCTATAAAATAAAAATTAATTTAAATCTTATTAGACAGTTAATTAAATTAATTCTCTCTCAAAATATAAGTTTAAAATCATCTTAGCAAAATAAATAAAATATTTTATTTTTATTATTTCAATATAGCTTCGAGTGCAAAACAAAATTACGCAAAACTTTGTGTTGAAGACAATTAACGAGTAGCAAGTTGTTTAAGGGCCGTAATTATTAATAAATAATCTGTATACCATTAATTTTAAAATAAAAATATATCATACCTCTAATCTTTTTACTGAAACTATATAGTTTGATTGTTTAAATGTATTTTCCAAAAGATAAACGCTGGTATTGTAAAGCACAATTGTTATTATTATAAGTTGTTCGTACAATTGTGAACAAAAGGTTACTTTCCTAATAACAGGAATTTTTATCGCTGATGAGTAGAATTTATATAACATTTGACAGATCGAAGGAAGCCAAATTTTAAATGTTGATGTATTAATTAAATTTATGAGCACAGTTAAATTGACTTCTGAAACATTTCTTATTATGGATGTCAGTTCTTTTTACATAATTAACTAGAGAATGATGTAAGTAGTCTGAGTTCCAAATATCATTCGAATTTGATCATTCATTCCAAGCATATTCAGGGGGAACTATTAGGAAATTGTAGATTACTTCGCTCAAAACATTTATAAGCCACAAAACTATTTTTTTTTTAATTTCAAATTTTAAATTAAGTTGTTTCTAATTAACCTGTGTTTCATACTTTTTAATTGGACTCCCAAGGAGCTATTGTTTAGTTAATGACAAAATGGTCACCTGAGCACTTTTCAAAACAGAATTTTCTGAATATTTCTGCAGCTAAAACAAATGATTGAATGAATAAATAAGTGAATCAATGTATTAGGGATGGTATGAGTGAGAGAGAGAATAAGTATGTAAATGAATGAATGGGTGAGTGAATGAGCAAGTTAATGAATGAATTAGCGAATTAATAAGGGAGTGAATGTGTTAGCGAGCGGAAGAGTCAATGAGTAGGAAGCAGAGAGTGATGAATAAGTGAAAGAATGAATAAATCATTCAAACTTTCATTCTGTTGTCATATTACCGTGTGCTTTAATTCTAATATTTAATTGAGTAATTATTTTTTTAAAAAGTTAGAGCATCTTTGGTGGCTAAATTTGGTCTTTGCAAAACTTTGGAGCATTTTTTTCATTTTTAATACAAAAATATATATTTTTCAAATTAATGTTGTCCTAAAATTAAAATTGTAGCTAACTATACTTTTTATAAGTAGACCAGTAATTCAAAATTATAAACTAGAGTACAGCCTCTCAAAGATTTTCGTTCTTTAATAGAGACATTAAATATTTCTTGATATATGATGTAATTGCCTCATACTTTGAATGCGATTATTTCAATATGTAGATTTAAAATATCTAAGCATTTGAATACTTTTTACAACTCCTTTTTAAACCGTTTTCAATAACTTTCCCCTACCTTTTGTAATATCTATTTTCAAATGTATTACATTTTTGAAATTCAAAAATAATTTTGTATCTATTGGTGTAAATATACGTGACAAATATTAATTAGAAAATTTTATATTGTTTAATGGTTAAGACATTTAACTCACAGATCGGATAACTAATTTTTTAATCACATAACTCAGAAATATTTGAGCAGAAATTTGAGAAAATTTGAAATTTAATTTAATATTATGTAAGAAATTAATTTTATGAAAAGAAAGAGACACCCATAATGAGAAGATTCTTTTCACAAGTTAATAAGAATTTTTTTTTTCTTTCAGCAGTGATTTGTCATTATTTTGTTCGGCTTAAGAAGCTATTGAATCATTTCGTTCAGCTGCGATATTGCTAGCTGAAAATGTCAAAAGTTTTAAAAAAGTTTTTTTTTTTTTTTTTTTTTAATTTTTACTACTTAATATTCAAATAAGTATAGTCACAATTTTAACTTGAAATTTTAAACAGGTGAAGTAGAAGTTAAATTTTAACTCTAAAAGAAATAATTGAATATTAATCACTAACGAAAGCAAAGGCAAATGTATATTTTTATTGTTGATATCAAATGCCCCCTAAATTTTGACATCAGGCAATTTAAATTCGAATGATTTTATTCGCAATACTTACAAAGATTTATAGACTGCTCTTTTCCACTCTTTGGGTCATTGTAACTTGTCTATGTACTAACATCCAAATAGTGAAGTTTCTTCTTTAATATGCATAGTTTAGTTTCAATGAAGGATGAAGAGCTGAGGCGAACCTGTTACAATTATATTGAAGAGGAGTGTTGCTTTGGATCGCGATTCGTTGAAGAAATGATTCTGACAGAAATATGGAATGATTGTGCATTTCTCGTAAGTAACATTTATGTATAGAAGAGTACATAGGAATCTTAATTATTATAAAATTCGATGAATTCAAAATCAACATATATCTTTTCAAAATGCAGGCAAGTTTTTGTGGAAAGAATAAAAATTCCGTTAGTGTTTGAAATCTGAAATGACTTTGAAAAGATAACCGAAGATGAACTTTTTAGCAATTCTGAATGTTGTCTTCACATGGCATCCGGACTCAGAGAACACATTTACTAACAAAAAAATGTTTATATTAACTTTAAAATAATAACTTAATATTACAAATTTATATATTTACCTTAATATATCAGTATTTAATATATCTAACAATTATACATTAATACTTATATATTTATAATAATTTATTATTAATACTTATCTAGAGACATATAGACATGAAGACGCATATATTAGAACGCAATCATCACTTCTGTTCACAAATAATATTTATTGGCGGGCGGCGTTCTGTCCTACTCCTCGTTACAGCAATCTCGCTCTCTCTCATACAAATAAAAAACATGACACTTTCGACTCACGAAAGCGCCATCTAGTGGCGTGTACATACTCCACACCTTGAAACTCCTAGGTTTCAAGTAAATTTACAAAAAATACAAGTTGAATTTAACATAAAAATTACATCAGTTACATTGAATTTAACAATATAATTTATATTATAGTGATTATTCACTTGAGCATTGAGGGAATATAACATATAATACTACACAATTGCAATAGTTAATACAAAAAAAATCTGTATCATATTATCTGAAATTGGTAAAATTCACACATTAGAAATACTTCTTTTGTAAACGCCCTTAGGCGTCCTGACCTGCACAACTCTATTTTTTTGTCATCCTTTCCATAAATAACACTGTCAATTCTTCCAAATGACCAAGCACACAAAGGTAGTTTATCTTCGTCTAACAACACAACCATACCTGGTTTAATATTACTTTTACTAGCATGCCACTAAGATCTTTGCTGTAGCGTATTCAAATAATCTCTGGACCAGTTTTTTCACACAATTTGGGCAAATTTTGTTAAATGTTGCCATTTGCACATTTTATTATTTTCAATTGATGATAGGTCAATCTCAGATAAAGCTCTAAGTGGCCTAGACGATCAAAAAAATGGCCAGGCGTTAGAACCCTAAAATCGTTTGATAAAAGTATGAGAGGACGACTATTTAAAATTGCTTCAATTTGATTAGTTACAGTCAAAAACTCTTCAAATGCGAGTTTATAGTCACCCACAACTCTTTTAAAGTGGTGCTTAAATGACTTTACCCCTGCCACCCAAAGCCCTAGAAAATTAGGCGACTGAGGAGGAATAAAGCTCCATGTTACACTCTCAGAATACAAGTAGTTAAGAACATTCATATTTTTGAACGAAGCAAATAATTCTTTTATTTCCAAAGCTGCACCTCGGAAATTTGTAGCATTGTCAGAATAAAGGTTTACTGATAAACCTCGGAGTGAAAAAAAATCTTTTTAAACTTGCAATCATAGCCTCTGCGGATAATTCTGTAATTAACTCAAAATGTACCACCTAGGTTACAAAACAAACGAATATGCAAACATAAATCTTATGATATACACCTTTTCTCTGATTTTTATATTTTATTAAGAATGGGCCACAACAATCTAGGCCAGTTTTAAAAAAGGAAGGATTGATGGTTACTCTCTCTTTAGGTACAGATGCCATAGTTTGATTAATCTCCCTGGGCTTGGCTTTAAAGCATGTTACACAGTTATGCAGAATTTTACGAGCAATATCGCGCCCAATCAAAGGTCAATATTCTTGACGAATAGCACATAACAAAGTTTGGGGCCCATCATGGTAATGTTTTAAATGAAAGTACAAAAATATCATTTCAGTAAATTTATGATTTTTGGGAAGCAAAATAGGGTGTTTCCTATCAATAGGTAAATTAGTGTTATGCAATCGACCACCAACTCGTATAATACCTTCATCATCAATAAAAGGGAATAAGCAACTTACATTGAATCCCTTAATTCTCTCATTTTCTTTCAAAGCTTTTTTTTTCCTTAGAAAATGCCTGCATTTGTACATATTTTATAAGAAACAGTTTACCTCTTTTTAACTTTTTTAAGACAAGACATAATTATAATTGAGAAGATAACCTGAGTATTTATAAATCAAAATTATTAAAAACGAACGTATATTCTCAAAACCGAAAGCATATTTACAAAACCGAAAGTAAAAAAAAAAACTATTTCAAAATTACTGAAACCAAAAGTTACGCACAGTTACCGCTTGGAACCAATACTGGAACTCCTCATCTCCGGCGACTTGACCACATTTAGAGGCATATAGACATGAAGACGCATATAGAACGCAATCACACTTCTATTCGCAAATAATATTTATGGGCGGGCGGCGTTCCGTCCTACTCCTCGTTACAGCGTTCTCGCTCTCTCTCATACAAATAATAATTCGATATAAAAACCAACGTTTTTAAAAACAACGTTTTTATATAGTGGCAAAGTTTATTAGAGAAAATTATTGAAATATTAGTTAAAACTGTTAGTTATTTTTAACTTTAAAATTCACTTAAAAAGAGACATTTGTGACAGTATTAAAAAATTCATAATACTCATAAAATCAAAACATGCATTTGAAAGTTTGTAAGTCAATCTATTAAAAAAAATGGGAACCAGAATTCAGAAAAAATTATTGTGATAAGACATGACGCCAAATATTGGAAACTTTCTTTCTTGCGAATGATTAGTGACTAAAAGTCAGCAACCCTTACTATCTCGGAGATAGTAAAGGGGAGATAGTATCTCCCCTTTGCGAGTACAAAAGGTTTACGATAACCTCATGCGGGGTGGGGAGTGCCCGGTACTCCCAGAGGGGGAAAGAATTTTTTCCCTCAATCCTAAAAGCGCCTAGAGGAAAGAATATTTTGACTTATTAAAATTATTGAAATATTAGTTAAAACTTGTCGCAAACGTGTAAATATTGCATTGTTAGGCGAATACGAACGATTCCCAAAATTTCAAAGCTCTAGCTTGATGGGAAGTTGGTTAAATTAACGATCGAAAATTTGATGACACACACACACACACACCAAGTGAAATTCAGAAAAACGTTGTAAAAAACATGAAACTCTTTCGACTCACGAAAGCGCCCTCTAGTGGCATGCACAACTTATATATTGTGTTTCGTTGCTAGTCCTCAATGCTCAGCAGGGCTTGGCTAAGCCCTTGATATTTATATTATTCATTGGAAGAAAATACAAAACCGTAAAAGGATTGGCTAGAAGATCCTACTTGGAAAAGCCCCAAACAAAATTATAATAATGTTATTTTAGTAATACTAAATAACATTATTATTTTAACTATAATAATGTTATTAGTAACAGGTGTATGGGGGGGGGGTAAACAGGTGTATGTTTTACAACCACATCAACTTATGTTTGTATCGGCACATTCACTTATGTTTGTATTGGCATTTAAGGAAAAAGTGTTCCAAGTTTGAATCCTGACTTTCAACATCACTTTGCTAATTACAGACCTGTAATACATGCGAACGCTGAGAGCGAGTAGTGACTTTAGTTGCCTCTCCCAAAATATTAGAGATGCTGATCTTTTAGCTATGTTTACGAGTGAAAAAGAAACCTCAAGAAAGTGAAAATATTATTGTAAATAAAGCGTATCATAACTTTGAAAAAATTTGCACCGTGACATAATGTATGCGTATAAATATTATTTAGATATAAGTTATTTACAAAAGTATTTCTCAAATAGTGGTATAAGTAGGGGGAAATGTCCTTTTCTTTTCTATTAAATTAAAAGTTATAAATTCATTTAAAAAATCGACTGTTTCAGTTTTAACTATCCTCTTTTGTCTTATAGTTTTAATGCCCAAAATTCAAGACTAATTTTGATTTTGAAATTGTCTTTTTTTTTCTTCTAAATGTTACAGCTGCATTTATTTCTTATATTTTTAACAAAAATATATTTATAGCCATTGGTTACTAATTTTTAAAAAAATATTTTCTTTGCAATATTTAGCTATTTTAAATGTTACAGTCATATGTTATTGTAATATGTTATATATTCCTAATAGCAAAATAAGCATATTTTGTTTGATCAACCCTGTTTTAGTAAAAGTTTTTTCTACATAAATCATCTTTCAGAAACTTTTTGTCAAATGACAAATACAATCGAAAGTTATAGCCATAAATAATATTACTAATTTGACTTACTATAAAGTATTGTTAATTTAATTCCAAGTTGGAGGAATGGTACGTAAAAATTAAAAAAAAAACAAACAAAATTGTACACTCTTTGGTGTTTCTATCTTTTATCATGTTAAAATAAAAAAATAATAAAAAAAAAAAAATAAAGTACTTAGCACATGATATATTTAAGAAAATTAATCCCCGTATTCACAGTGGTGTAGAATGAAAATTAAAAAGGGCGAAAACTAAAATTCTACAGACAACAAATAGTGCCGGGGGACACAAGAAGAATGTAAGCATTATAAATTTTATAAATTTAGGTACATAAAGGTAAATTTTTGTAAGAAAATAACATTACAGATAGCTTGTCTGAAATAACATTATTTAATTAGGTTTCGAATACAATATAAATGCTCCCCATTTACAGTACTGAAAGTAAGGTGAGCTTCTCTTAGCCCTTTCGCTCCCGGGGGGAGGAAAAGGAAGTGCTTCTCTGGGTCCGCGGCTTCTTACCGCGGAGTTTCAAGCTGTGCCCAGACGATTTTAGCTATTAAGCCTAATTCGTGAAAAAAATTCCTCTAAAATCGGCTATTCATTAAAATATTTTGATATTTACATATATTATTTAAAATACATTAAACTTAATGTATGCGAAAGAAAAAAGATTTAATCAAAAATTGAATGTGTTTTACATAAAATTACATAAAAAATCACTCTTTCAAGAAAATACAAAATATATTTACATATGTTACATAAAATTCATGGTGTAATGATGTACCATTATATGGAACATATAGATGTAAAAGATAAATCTTATTTTGCTGTATGGTATATTTATGAAAAAAAAATTCAATGCATAGTCCAACGTCACATGTCTTACACACATATTTTGACACATCACGCAAGATTTTGAACAGAGGGCACATCTTAGTACCCCCCCCTTTTTTTTACATTAATGTTTATGTACAGATTTGGATTATTTTTGCTAACATTACTGTCAGATTCATTCATTGTGCCATAGAAGACATTCTCGGAGCGTATCGCCTGTGATACGTTGGGCACAGGACAGGAAACATGAGCCTGTGATACCTGGGAGCGAATGGGTTAGTCAGGTGTTTAGTCTTTCAGTTCTAAGACACCGTTAAATGTTTTTGCTCCCATCTAATGTCCACATTCATTCAAGTTGATTCAGTGGTGAACGTTGCCCAGAGTGATTTATGTTCTTGAAACATTGAATTCCTCAAATAATATTTCACGCAATTTAGCCATCATGGACGATTCAAGAAAACGTGCCGTGATGTATGACATTTAGTGCGTATTTCTAATAAAAATTTTATAACTAGAGAAATGAAAGGGAAAAAATACGAGAAAGAAAAGTGGAAGAGAAATTATTGGTGATAAGACAACTTTGGGTTAGAATAACTTTCCCTTGAATAATGCCGACTAAATTTGAATAAAATATAATTTTTTTTTCGGAAAGGGAGGGAGACCCCTTTTAAACATAACCACTGATTATATATATATATATATGTGTGTGTGTGTGTGTGTGTGTGTGTCTATATCTTTGAAATCTGTGCTATATAAAAACTATTTAGAAATAAAAAATAGTGTTGTTTGCATTATTAATCATGAAATATATAATGAAATTCCACATTCATTCAAGTTTTTATAAAGAAGTTTATATAATTAAATATAATTTTTATGTTTGATGTCATACGAATAATATTAGTTTTGTTTAATCAAATGACAGGAGAAGAATATTTTCCAATTTTACCAAATTAAAAATAATTCATCCTCTTGTTCTTGAATATTCATGGAAAACTTTAAAAAATTACACGATTGTGTGGATTAATGATTCTGCTGTGACCGCGGAAGCTTCGTGTTTATGGTTGCGAACTCGCGGTTGGCGTTGTGTCCTTCATGTTGAGCGTTCCAGTTCTGATACCACAAAAGACTCGCAGTAGTATAGTGAGGCTGATGCCCGTTATATCAGTGGAGGCCTTAAGTTCTCCTATTGGCGAGATGTGAAAGTTTGGAGAGGGAGATGCCAACTCAAGTGTCATCCTAATTACATGACCGAGGTTCAAAACTACGATTTCCATCGGAATTGGTCCTCATGTAGCTTCTAAGTGCGAAGTTAATAAATAATCAATTTATAAACACATTTGGACTGCACATGCAAATGATTGAAATTTGGTTACCAATGAATAATTAGCGAGAGCTACAGCGCATCGGAACTGCGCACTCAGCAAGTGTATATAAGAAGCAATTCTCAATATGATGGTCAAATTTCTGTTGCATTGCGATTTATGATACCTTTCAACGACTGAAAAAAGACCTCGCCACAGGAATCGAGCTCATTACGAGCAACTGTCAGGGTTTGAAAGAGGTCGTATCATTGGATTGAAAGAGGCAGATTGGGCACATTGGGAAATCTCTCGTCATATGGGTCGAAGCGATGCGACGATTAGAAAATGCAGGGGAGAATGGGTGAATAAAAGCATATTTGAGTAACGTGATGGTAGCGGTCACAGCAGATCGGGAGGATAGATTGATTGTCAGATCAGCAGTCACAGCACTTGATTCATCGCTATCAACCATCAGACGTGCCACTCGCACATGAGTGTCCACCATGACTATTCACAGACGGCTGATAGAGCGAAATCTACACTCGTACCGACCACTACGTCACCTGCCCCTCATGCCTGCACACTGTTAATCCAGATTACAGTGGGGCTTGGCTCGATCAGGTTGGAATGAGGCTGATTAGGGACGCATAGTGTTTAGCGACAAATCCCGCTTCCAGCTGTGTCCTGACGATCAACGAAGACTTGTCTGGTGACGCCAAGGGTAACGTGCCGATCCTGCTTTCATTATTGCACGTCACACAGGCCCTCAACCGGGAGTTACGGTCTGGGGTGCCATTTCCCTTGATAGCCGGACCCCTTTGGTCGTCATTATAGGCACACTTACAGAACAGAGGTACGTTGACGACATTCTGAGTTGTTTTGCTACTGTTTCTTTTGCGGTACCCTGTTCTTATTTTTCAGTAAGATAATGCCAGACTACATATGACACGTGTTGCTATGAATTGTTTTACAGCTTGTCAAACACTTCCTTGGCTATCCAGATCTCTCTCCAATCGAGCATGTCTGGGATATGAAGGGAAGATGACTGCATCTACCAGGGAATTTTGATGACATATACCGAAATTTGGTGCAAATTCGGCAAGAAATACCACAGAAGACCATCAGGGAGCTTTATCACTCTATGCCACGTCGTGTGGCAGCTTACATTCAGGCTAGAGTTGGGTCAATACTTTATTCAGCACGTTACTTTGTAATTATGTAGCTCTGAAATAAATCATTCAATTTGTCTGAAATTTTAATCATTTTCTATTCTGTACATAATTTACCTATCCGCCAATTTTTGTCTCCATCGGAAAACTTCTTGGTCCGTCGTTTTTTTTTTTTTTTTTGTTATATATATATATATGTATATGCGTATGAATGTTTTGGAAAATCAGAATAGAGTAAAATAAGCAAATTTAATTTATTTAAAAGTTTTATTTTAATGAGATTTGTTTTTATAAATTTCCGACTTACTACATAAGAGCTGAAATTGAAATAATAAATAATTTTTATTTATATTTTATTATCCTTTTCAAGAACAGCGAAGCTGTTTTTAGATTGTACGTTAAAAGGAGTGGAACTTTGGGCTATTTAGGGGGGGAAAAGGTTCTCTTTTTTGAAACCTGCTCTTCAGAATTTGTTGCTTTTATTTTTTCGTTTTTGTTTAAAATTAAGTTTGGTGAGCTGATGATTGCATCAGCTACACGTTTTCTGAGTTTATTAATATTATGTGATAGGTTATGGGTGCAGTTCTGTTGCGGGCATGGATAAAGCAAAGTGAGCGCATTTGCTGTTTTCTTTATTTCCTGCTCCAGCTGCTTCCTTTCTATGTCTGAAGCGGGTGTTGCGCTTGTAAAGTTTGATTCCCTTTCGTCAGTGAGGATTATGTTTTTTATGTACGCTTGTCGGACCTCATAGCATTCCGGTTGTTTCTGAAGTAACTTTCGCTTCCAAATAATCCTGGGACTGTTGACCCGTATGCATGTGTTCCGACGATTCCGAGGGAACGGAGACGCTTTCTTTATCCAAGGGACTCATCATCATCCACGTACACTTATAATAAAGGCAGGGCGGATATAGCATATACGTGAAAACGTTGAAAGTGTCTAGTTTTAACCCAAGATTAATAATCCCGATTAGGAAATAAAGAGAAAAAAAAGTAATTTTGGAACTAATTCAGTGCTTACAATTATTTAATTGAAGACATTTTTTGTCATATTTTCAATGGATTCGATATTATTAACTTTAGTAAAACAAAAACAAAAAAATAGTATGTGGTAATCATAATGTATTCATTATAAAGATACTTTAAGAACCATTTTCTTTGCTGTTTGTGATGCTTTAAGACATTAACCGTAACTGATTTTATTCTTGATAGGTGTTCTACAATGGTAATTTCAGATGCCATTTGCATCTGAAGCGTACGAACAGCTCGTTTGCCAAATGAAATTCTAATATTGTATGAAGTCCTTTTATGTATTAGAGCGATATTAGACTCATAGAAATTTCATTGGATTAATATAAAATAAACTTGCTAAAGGGCCGTTTTATTCAAAATAAAATATTGTGTTATATAACATGAGGTTAGATTATATATATATAATTCTGAGATTTTTTTTTAAAGAATTGGTGTTATTTTTCGTAAAATGATGATTAAAGTAATGATAATTTACCAGTAATTCATTTTTAATGGGATAAGAAAATAATAAACATGAAAATATCGGGATTGGATTAGTTAGTTTTGTTAACGCTACACTAGAAGCAACATGAGGGTTATTGGCGAGGGACCTCGTAACTTTGAGCCTCAGTCAAGTAACGCTGCCTCCAGCTCCGCTCTCCAAACTTTCACATCTCACCAACGGGAGAACCTGGAGCTTCGAAAGATTAAGCATGCATCAGCCCCGTTTACACAGTGCATCTTTAGTCGCATCAAGGCTCGAACCCACGACTCGGCGAAAAACCACTTACTGCGATCATGGTCACTAAGCAACCACGACCAAGGAAAATATGGGAATTCAAATTGTATATATTTTATGAATATGCCGGAGTATAATAAAAATAAACATGAATATCGAAGAAGTACTTAAAATCTTAACAATTTTTAGAAGTTGCTTCTCAAACATCTTTTAATGACTTAAAATAATTGAGTGAAATCATTTCTGAAAAATTATGGAACATATTAAATCAGCAAAACCTATTAAATACAAAAATTACAAAACCAATATATTTTATCTTTCTAAGGAGGTTTCATATCTTGAAGTAATTCCAGATACGCTTGACTGAAGAAATTCTGAAATTTGACTTTTAGAAAGCTCTCTTAATAGTTTCCTTCGCTCTCCGGAACCTCTGCGGTTTGGAACGGCATTTGTGAGGCGGATGTTTTTCAGGCCTCATAAATGACTGTGAATTTCCAAAGACTGATGAATGCTTAAAATAGTAAATTATTCAGAGGAAGAATCCCGAAGTGTAAACTATGTAAGGGTATGGAGAATGAGGAAACAGAATCAAATATCGCGGTCATGACGTAATGCAGAATTATTGCACTTATTTATAATAATCATACCACCGGTTTTAATCATGAAAAAAGCTAAATTTGTGTTTATGGGATAAATAATGGTATTATCTGTACAACAAAATATTCCTTTCCTTAAAAAATGACTTTCGAAATGTATATTTAGACATGCTTCTTTTTTTTTTTTTTATTTTGCCTTCAACTGTTTATACTACTCTAAGAAAATGAAGAATGATACATTTGGCGCCATCTATATTTAAAATATAAACTACTTCCGAAAACGGTTGCAAAAATCCTTCAAGCAAGTATTTTTCGAAATTTGAAATTGTAGAGACTATTTTAAACAATTTTACACATCTTGATTGTTTTATATGTACGAGTATTAGTTACACGTACAGGAGAAATTTCAAGGCTGAACATTACGGTTTTATCGTGTTAGAATGTTCTACAGTTTTTTGGATTTTTGTGGATTGCGAAGAAAAAAATTTTAATCTGGACGGTCATGACTTATTTAATTCATACTGGCATGATTTGAGAAAGGACAAAAAGTATTTTTCAAAGAGAAACTTTGGAAAGTAAAGTTACATGACATGGGGATCTATTGTCTGTGGAACTCTTCCTCAGGCATTTATTTCGAGTAAAAATGAATAGATCAGCATATATAAAGATGCGCTGAAACAAAAACTATCGTATTTCGAAAATTTCGTCGGTACCGCGTACTGCGTCAGCAAGACAATGCTGCCAGTCTTTGCAGCGGCAGCACCGAACAGTGGTTAGTTGCTGACAAAGTTGATTTGCTGGCTATCTTGTTCCCCATACATCTACCCCACGAAAAATGTTGTTGTGGCTCCTAATTCAAGTACTTCTCTGTTTATGAACTAAAAGAGTCTATAGTACGTCCATGGAACAATCTGGATAAAGCTACCCTCGAAAATCTTTCTAAGAGAGTGGGAAATAGACTTTTTAATGTCATCCGTAAAAATAGCAGCTCTGTAAATTATTAATTTCGATGGACCTATATTTATGCGCAAGACAGCTCAACAATTTCTTTCACTCTTTGCTTATATGTGAATAAATATTGATTTATTGTTAAAAATGTTGCTTTTTTTTCTTCTCTTTTTACTTCTAAAGTTGTTCAGAATTGACACAAACACTCAATGCATGTAAAAAAATAGCCCCTGGGCAATTTTCAAGAGAAATCTAGGTGAACTTACAAATATGTAGGGCAGTATATATATATAATTATTAACTCTACTTCAATAAGGTTTGCAACATGCTGTTCTATATGGTACTGTTTATAAAAATATTTATAATATTACATAATTTGGATAACAATATTATACTCTTTTTATTGTTCTTTAGTATACCTTGGAGTCCTTCACCGAAAAAAGAGAATCTTGTCTGAGTACAAAACCGTATAATGGTAAAACATTTTCGAAGTTGTACCTCTCATATTAGTAAATGTTCGTTAATTTAGAATACTATAAGAGCTTATGTTTTAAATATTTTAATCCAAATTAAATTAGCACATTCATAACATCAACACAACTCTTGTATTGAATAAAACGAATAAAAAAAAAGCTAAACTATCGTAGGATTTTTTTTTATGCTTAAGATTTTATTTTCATGAGTAATTTTTTGTTATATTTGAAATAAGTTGTCCAGTGCTATTCTGTTTTATTTCTGAACATATAAGCCTAAAAAAATCAGTATGATGATAAATTAACGTCTTAAATCTTTCATAAAATACCTAAAAGTTTTAAAGCTATAAAAAGAAAAGCAGAGTGGGAGACAGCTTTTCTTCTGTCAAATTAGCAGGTAATTTAAAATTTCCCGTTATTATTTTCCCTTTTAAATTAAACCTCAGTGAGATAGAAATATTGCGATATAGCTAATGAAAGAAGACGATTATAATAAATATTGTTTGTAATTAACTCATAATTACTCCATAATATTTGCCATTTTACCTTGTCACTAAAATGTGTGCCTTGTGAGCTCCTTTTTTTAGATTATTGCTATTCTGGCGCTAAAAATTTCCCATATACTCAAACTTGAATAACACGAAGATGAAGGAACAGGAAATAATTCGAATTACATATGTTTCCTTAAAGAGAAAAAAAACCCTTTAAAAAAAAAAAAAAAAAAACCATTATTAAATTTTTTAAAAAAAAACATTTTTTTTTTTTTTTTTTATTTTTTTACAAAATACCTGTTTGGTACAATATATGTTTTTTTATATTTTTTTTCAATTGAATAGTTTTACTACGTTACTATTCAAGCATTTTAAAAATCCAGGTATTTTTACTTGCATCTTGGAATGTAGAATGTGAATTTGAATCATTGCAAATGATTCCAGCTTATCAAGTAATGTAAAAATAAAATCCTCTACATAAGACTGTAAGCTTCAATAAACTGTTGAAGTTCATATATATGTAATCATAGCTTCTACAGCACTAGAAGAGACTTTTACCGCAATTACCTAGGATGAATAACTCAGATAAATTCAAATTATGCACAAATCCCCCCCCCCTTGTTTTAATGCAGAATCTTAGGAATCTGGCAAAAGAATTGTATCATCCAAACTTTTGAATTATAGAAGTTCGACTGTATATGAAAACCAAAGAATCTTAACAAGGATTTCTCAATTTAATTTTGCTAAATCACCATTCCTAACAATAGTGTATTAAACTCTGAAAAGTTCATTCCTTTTGGTATCATACCGCATTAAATGCATAGCACTACATAAATTTTTAAAAATTTAAACACGTTTTTTGAAACTATTGTAGTAAATTATTTCAGATTTAAGACTTAAAACTGCTGTTAAAAATCTTTTTCTTTTCCATTCCACTATATATTTATCGAATGTTTCATTAGAATATTTTGTTATTCTTTACTTTTACTATAATTGAATGAAACTTTCATAATAACCAAGCTTTCAGAGTCTACAATAAAATTAACTTGGAGACTGAATAAAATTTATGTATTATTGTGGCTACAATAAGTCTTATTACCCATATGTTAAATTAATAATTTTAATCTTCTGAAGAATTACAGTAATTTCGAGCGGAACTAGAAATAATTATTAATTAAGAACTTTTTAAAATTGTTGGCATTTATCATTAGCCACTTTCTTTCGTCAACCTGGTATCTGAAACATTCCTTCTGGCTTTAAGATAGTAGATTCTTTTTTAATAAATTGAATGAAACTTTCATAAATATAAAGAGTATTGATTACTGAATACCATCAGATATTTTCTGTGCAAATTTGATCGATTCGTTGAATTGCATTTTCTTTTTGTTGATGCTCAGTTTTGTTAAGTAAAAGTAATATTGTATAGGGACATTCAAAGACGTCATTAAAATTAAAAGAAAAACAAGAGAATATCTCTCTTTGAGAATCTCGACTCCAAAGCGAGTTTTAACAATAGAAGAAAAATTTCTTCTTGCCTTACCTTGGAAGTAGTTCGCCAAGGGCCAAGTAGTTATAATTGATGAATTGACGTATGCGAAATGAGCAGAGAAGCAACTTTATTACACAGCTGTAACTCTTAAAAATGAGCGAAACATTTATAACTAAAACTTGGTATATCTTAATGCTTGTTAGTAAAGTTTCAAAGTAGTTTTCCTCTATTTCTCGTTTTCACTGCTTTGAATCATTTGGAGTTTTCAACTGCTTCAGAGTTCCGAAATTCCCATTAGATGAGATTAGAGACGAGAGCCCCGTAGCAAATTGTCATTTATTCAGAGCCTCCGAGCCTTTATTCGTTTCCTTGGAAACTGTAACAGACGTGATGTGTTGAATCTCCAAAGGCACTACTCATATAAGGACACTAAAGATAGCTTTCAATCTTGAATTGATCAAAGTGTGATAATCTAGGTCCATGTGATTAAACAAGAAATATATTAGGTATCCCTTAGTGACTTGCAACTTAATGTTAATTGTAATCAGGAACTGTTAAGTATAATTTTCCAGTGTACATTTTAGTCATCAAACAGCTGCCCTTGGAACTTGCATTTCAGGAAGGAGTAGAAGGTGAGAATTTCCCGGTCACTGCCCTTTTGGTCGAAATGAATAATATACAAAATGAAACTAACGAGCTTTAACTCAGTAAATATAAATGTTATTATTTTGAGAATCTTTTAATATTATTTAAACAACATGATTTATTCCTTGCATTCGCTGGGAGTTCTGTGGAAGTTACGCTATCTGAACAAATACTTTTATTATTATTACCAGTGGCCCATCTGAACAGAGAAGTGAATAAAATTATAAGATTGAATTAGTGAGATTTGAGGAGACGTTTAAAGCACGAGACACAGAAGCCAAACGATGAGAAATGTCAGTATCGGTTACTTCGCCCTACATGGCAATTAAAATTAAACTCGTCAACTTGATATTAAAATTCCTTGGTAAGTATTACATTAAAACACAGTATAGATAATATTCGAATAATGTAAGATGCGTTAAAATTCAAAGTTAGATTTTAATGATATCTTGTCACTGCAATGGGTAATAACAATTTTTTTTTCTCAAGGTCCGATCGAATTTGGTCCTGAAGATGACTCCGAGCCAGTTTCAAATCTCTGGTCTGTTCCAGTAATTGTACCAAATGCGTTTTCAAATAGTAGCAAAGTTACAGAAATTCCGCATTCCGGCTACATAAAACAGTGTAACAAATGCTTTGGTAGACTTTTCTGGACTTGCTTTAATTGTGATGACAGAGGCAAGGTAATGATGTACCAGTACTTGCAAGTATACTTTTAAAAAGGGTACAGAGATAAGTATAAATTTTCAATAATGCGCCTAGAATGGTATTAGATTACTCATATAACAGAAGGCAAAAGTTATTTTGATAAAAAATTCCAATACATGTTGCAAAATATTGAACATAGGACATGAACACAACATCAGAATTCTATATAATCTTCGTCATCATACCGATTTCGAAATTACGAGGACTGTTGCTAAAACCGCTAAATAGCTTCTGTGACGTTGAAATAACTGTCTTGAAGTAACATTATAATGTTTTATTAATTAGAAGTTCAATAATGTTTTTGTAAAGTAATTAAAAGTTTTTAAAAATTCAATTTTCGTATTACTACATTAAAAATAATGCAAATATGAAACAAATCGTAACAAATATATGCATCCTATGCATAAAAAGAATTCAGTACATAATTATATAGTTATAAGAAGCAAAAAATGAATAAGGTTTACATCTCTGAATAAAATAATAAAATTAATCCAGAGGGGTGTGTTTATTACGTGACGCTCTGAACAAGATGTCTGCACTTGAAAAGGTACTTTCTTACTCATCCCGAGGTACGGTTGAGAAATCAAAGAGATGTGGCTTAGAAATTTTGCTGCATCCACCCTATTCTCCCGATCTCACCCTACACGACTGTTTTTTAATCTCCAGAATTTAAAAAAAAAAAAAAAAAAAAAAAACATTTTGGGGTCAATTTGACAAATGACGGATTTAAAAAGTGGAACAATTGTTTTCGACGCAATTTGCCTTCGAAAGGTCAAAAATTGCTAGGATAAATGAATAATTTTAGATGGTGACTATGCAGAGAAATCTTAAGAATAACAAATTAAAAACAGTTATTTATTATTATTTTCTATTCCGGCTATTTTTAGAAAAATTAATAAGAATTCGCGATATCCCTTCCAATACATAAAAAATAAACATTTCTCCATGAGAAAAGTTTATTCTTCTGTACTTATACAAGGGGGAGGAGGAACCTCCTTAATTAGCTTTATATAAAGCAATACTGCTCCTTTATTTAAAGATTCCATATTTTGTCTAATATTTCGATTTTTTAACCCATAATTATATTGAATAAATACAAATGTTTTCTTGCAACGCAAGTTAGAGTCGGCGCCATTATTTTATTAACTTTTATAGCAAAATACCGAGCAAACACATGTCTTTTCTTGGCTAGCACTATGAAATTCGCGACGCATAACGAGGAAATTAAAATAAAAACACTTGCATCAAATACATCTGTTTCTCTGAAAATGAATATCACTATTGCCACACATAGAAGCATTTTAGGGCAATTTCAGTAATACGGAGAAAATCCGGAAAATTTAGGATCACTTTTGATATTTTAATTGTATTTGAAATTTTGTTTTAATATCACCTTCTAAATTATTCCTATACACTATTGTCGTTGGCTATATAGTTTCGCTTTATAAGTTTTTTTTTTTTTTTTTTTTGCAGGAAAATTGCTCGCGCTGCCAGGGTTATGGCTTCGATTCTGACTATTCTTGTTACAGCTGTGACAGAACAGGAAAAGTAGTGTTTGTATCGCATTTTTCATTAAAGAATTGATGAAAATAAGTTAAATAAAAGAAATATATAAATAAATAAAGATGAAATGAAACTTTTTTATTAACTTGTAAATTTAGAGACATTCGAAATTTATGATTGTGCAAATCAAATTAAGAATTTTATCACCCAGATTTATTTTTTTGAAATGCGAAGTTAATCCTTTAACAAAATAAATTCATCCAGTGGAAGCATTTGGAAGTTTTTTTTAAAACAAGCAAAAACATTTGGAAGTTAATTCTTGGGTAAAATCATTTAAAACTGAATGCTGCATTTCCCCCCTAGATTATTATATTAATATTGCAGCAATTTCTAAATATATCATAAGGCCCTAGGATTAAAAATTAATTGCTTTTTGTTTTTTCAGCTTTTATCAATAAGAATATCGTAGAACATAAAAGAGATTTGGCTGAATAATTTCGAATGGTAAATAGCAGTAAAAAACAATACAAATGGGTATAAATAACAATAAACAAATTAACTTAGATATAAAAGGAAATTACACTTTCTCTGAGTTATATAAATTCGAGATACTATGATTTCATTTAAACATAAAATCCGAGTTTTTTTCAATGTGTGTGTGACCACGTTTTCTTTCTTTTCTTTCTTTTTTTTTTTTTCAAATTCATAAAATAAAAAGAAGCAAAATGATTTTCTTTTTCACTTTACTTTAATGCTCAAAAACAGATTTTTCAATATTTGATCATAAATAAAATACCTATCTTAAGAACATACGAATAAAAACCTAAAATTTTATCACTCATGTTTGTTTCAAAATTACTTGTTTCTTTGGCACAAATGATGGAGTGGAAAAATGGTGAAAAGTGTTTGTGTGGAATGCATTTCTGGGGTTAAATGGCTCATAACATTTTTGGAATGATATCATAAAATTGTAGAAACTCAAGGGGAAAATTTAATAAAAAATGTTATGCAATAATATTTATGGATATTTTTTTAGAATAACATTTATAAGAGGAAAAACGAAATGTCGTAAAAGGAAATATATAAATATTCTTACTCTCTCACCATGTCAATAATATTTTTACTTGAGTAATCTTTAAGCTACTATACAGGTCTTTCCATGCTTTTCCAAGAAAAGTGGAGTAACTTTTTAGCTCTGCAGTTCTGATGTGAAATCAAAACTGGATTAATATTCTGTTAATTAAGATTTATTTGTGGATTGCTTCTGATTGACAAGTTTCTAGAAGGTTGCTTCTGATTGACAAGGTTGGGCCCAGGCAATTACAAATACTGCAGGGAAATGTGAACATTTTCTGCTCACAACTCTATAGAATACAACCGAATTTCAAATAAAAATGCTTCATTTTCTTGGGAAAATGAACAAAAGACTTCAGTTTTGACGCAAGTATTCAATTTATATATTTTGGAACATTTTAATTCGCACTAAGCAAACAAAATCTGTCAACATCTTTTGATCTTATATAACCTTGAAGTGGGGGTTTCAATGCAAGCCTAATGCAAATAAGTTGCAAATTTTCCGTTGTTTTTCTTCTAACACCTTACACAATCAATACCAAGCGCGGGATAAATTTACTTTAACCACTGCAAATAACACTGTTCCACTTCCCCGTCCTGTAAAAAAACATGGTGGGTTTTAATCTTTTCTGCTTTTCTCTGAGAGATAAAATAGGCTTTTTGTGTGAAAATCTAGCACTTGGATTGCATCCTGATAGAATCTCTGCACTCAACTGCACATTACAATGTGTCATATTACATGGTATACGGCCAAAGGATTTTATTTTACCATTCTGACCACAGCTTTTCTATTATTTCTGACATAGGAGGTTTTTTTTTTTGCTTTTAATGTCCTAGAATCTTCTTAATATCTTTACTTAAGTAAGAAAATCGCTATATTTTGGTCCAATACCCACCGATATCTTAAGTCCCCACCAATATTTTCCCTAATTTAATCACAATGGCTACCATGACTACTTAATACTATTATCTTACACTATTTTTAAGGTGGTCTACCAATTACTTGAACCATTTTCATAAAAAAAAATATTATTATGTTACTCTGTGTTTATTCTGCCTGGTTTTTTAATGATAAAGAGCTTATATATCCGCAATACATAAAAAATACGAATAATATACTTTTGCAAATGATTACTTAATTTGAGAGTTGTAATTCAACCTCTCAAATCCAATACGTAATATCAAAATTTGAATCCTGCAATTATCTGGCAGGCTTACTTTAAAGAAAATGACATTTACTTGATTATATTAGAATGAAGGAAGTTTTCTCTTCACATCAATCTAATCGTTATACTTCTTTTGGGGGTTATTTGATCCATTATGTAGAAGAGCTGATGCTTGTTAAATCTATCGGGGCTCAAAGTCCTCGCATTGATATAGCTTGGTGTGGAAAGTAAGGTTCCAGCTCAGGTCATCTAATTATCATCAACCTTATCATCTAATTGTGAATTATGAGGCAAATTGGAACCAGAAGGAATACTACAAACCCTAGTTTGCTATCAAAGTTTGATTCCCTGGGTTTAATTATAAGAATTTATGTTTATCCCTGGGTTTAGTTATTTTGCACGCACAATAACCTTTGAAGAATGCAAATAATTAAACTTGATTGTATCAAAATTTTAATGAAACTATTATTCCAGTAATTTATTACTTTATGATATTACTTCAAAAAAGGCTATGGCCATCAAAATTTAAAAACATTTTTCAGAAGATTTCTACAATATTTCAATAATATTTGTTTATATCATATTTTGTATTGATTAGTTTATTGACGTGAAAACTTTAAAAAAAACCGATTCATTGATTATATATAGCTTAACATCTATTTTTCGTGTTATCCTTAAATTTATAAACATTAAAAATAAATGTTACTGCTGAGATAGATACTTATTATTATTATACCGTCTTATGGTCTGTCTAGTATTGAAAAGCTCTCAAGTGAACAAAAAATAATAAAAAACGTTCACCTTTGTTAACGCATTATATTTGTTCATTATATTCTTAATAAATCCCTTGAATTAAAAAAAAATGGATAAAATGTCCATAAAGCTTTGTTCAAATGATATGCGCTTTGAAAAATGAAATGTAAATTAAATGATTGATTAAACTATTATGAAATAAAATTTTGCTGACATTGTTGCTTAATTTTTTTTAGATGTTCTATGTGTGGTGGAACAAAAAAGATCAAATGTGAAACTTGTAACGGTTATGGTAAACTGAGATTCTATACGAAATTGACTGTCAAATGGTAAGAAAGCAAGATATATTATTGTTATACAACTGCTTTTTAGCAGCTTATTCTTTCATAAGATTAAGCTAATCTGAATTATTTTTTATTTAAATTTCACTGCAAAATAATAGACTTCTGACAAATTAGAATCTATTCAAACACTATTAAGTATTCTGATGGTATGCATAAATTTATTTATTACGGCTATAAGGCTTTATAAATATTTCTCTATATCTGAAGTTTTCTTGGTTTTTATTCTATTCTTATGAATAATGATTGCGCGCGAAATTTTCTAGTAAACGTAAATATGTACTTCATACGCCGAATTTAAGTCACTAGATGAGTTAAAGATGCTCAAAAATTACAATGAACTTATTTAACACATAATTTTTAATTAAAACTGTTTCTTTACTCGTGGTTTAAACTAAGGCACTATTTTTGAAAGGTTAAACGTTACATGTCACAAATTCGGAAAAAAATATTTAATAATTAGGTGCCTTGTGATTGAATTAAATCGTTTTAAATTTTTTATTTTGATTTTACAACTTTCAAAGGAATAGTGTACGAAACAATAACAAACACAATGTCTGAATATTAGACTGTTTACGATGGAATGCCCTTATGATTTACGACCGTAGAATACTAGTATTTATACTCTATCGATGAGTCAGTACGAGTAGCTTCAAGTAGGCATGATAGTAAATGATGTGGTAGTTAACTGAACAATTCACGACCAATTTTAAACAGCGATGAATAAAAGAATAAAGCAGTTGACATATAAATCACCTAGACTTCCAACAGAGAAAATTTCAGGCATATGATAAAGTCATTTGCAACACAAAGCAGCCCAAGAATGCATAATGTTTCTGAGGATTCTTTTTTCCCTTATTTTTGTAACAAAAATGAGAAACGTTTTTAAATTATTTTTCTCCACGAGAAAAATACAATCGTGAAAAAACAATAATTACAATGATTATGCATACATGACTTCGTTGTTTTGAAAATATGTAATTTTGAATATTCTTTAATGAAAGCTGTTTTGGGAGAAAAAATAAAATACATGTGCGAACTAAACACGAAGTACCATCATCTTTTTTATACTGACCAATTTATTAGTTAATTTTCTATTATTTCTATTATATATATATATATATATATATATATATATATATATATATATATATATATGTATATGTGTGTGTGTGTGTGTGTGTGTGTGTGTGTGTGTGTGCCTGATCTTGCTCTGTGTGAAATAGTTCCTCGCGAAGCTCCAGGTTCATGAGTTGTTCCACCCCTCTTACACTTCAGATCTCGCGTCACGAGACTATTTCCCAGACTGAAATCGGTACTGAAAGGATTTTTCATAAATGCGGGGAGTTCTTCGACGGATTCATTTGAAAATATTTAACTCTATAACGTTTCTGTGATCCTTCACACAACTTATCAGTTTCACCTTGTATATTTTTAGGAAAAGTCATAAACGTGATCACATTTTAAATGCCTCAAGATTGCCAACAGATCTTTTACGTCAAGTTAGCGGCAAAGAAATTTTTAAAGAAAGAGACGAAACAGTAAGTAATTAACAAGCATTTTTTCGCTTTGATATATGCATGTCGAAATGCATATTTTGTAGGTTTTTATATCTTTTAGAAATCAAGCTATACTATCACTCAGTTACTTAAAGCCACATATCGTACCAACGTTTCCAATGATTTATAAAGGTGTGTGGGTATTTATACACACGGCTGGCCATTAAAATTGCAACACCGGGGAAGAATGATCTGACGAACGTCAAAATCCTATGAAAGAAAGAAGAGGTTGGGATGTAGGAATGATTAGTATTTCAGCACATTTAGACGACGTAGGAGGGAAAGCGACATCTAAAGCACTGCATAAAAGAAAAATTGTGTAGTGTATTTCTCATTTGGAAAGTTCTTTACAAGGTTGGAGTTTGCTCAGAATATTGTGTTATGCCTCGAATAAGAAGAAATGTTTACCAGAAAGTGCTGGAATTCTACAGACGCTGGATTGTTGCCTATCGAAAGTGTGGTTTATCGTTCCGTGATATTACTCGTCACATTGTTCGAAATCCTACCCTTACCATGGGAATATGGAATCAATGAGTTGCTGAGGGTGATACTGAAAGACATGCAGGATCTCCACGCTCTCCCATGACTAACGCCCGAGAGAACAGACATATTGTGAGGTCAGCCCTGCAAAAATGGACAAACACATCACGGACCATTAGTGAGGAAATGAGCATGTTTGCAGCAAGCCCAATATCCACTCGTAAGGTGCGATGACGTTTGTAGCAGCGTGGACCGAGCTTCGCCTGCTTGCATTCGATATCGACATAGGGACCCTGCACCTGGTATGATGTTTTGGACAGCCATTGGGTACACGATATATATCTGTAATTAGCATATCTGTAATTCGGATCGACGGTAATTTGAATGCATTTCTGACATATCAATAGTGGCTGTGCCTTATCTTTGAAGCCTATCAATCGCCTTCTATCAACAAGATAAAGACCACACGTCGTGTTCTGACCTTCTTGGATACACAGGGTATTCGATTGTTGCCCTGGCGTGCACGGTCTCCAGGTCTGTCACCCACTGAAAACGTAAGGCCATTGGTTGCTGAGAGACTGTCCCTCTCCCCCTCTCCAGCTAATATGGTTGATGAAGTGTGGCATAGATTTGAAGCAACATGGAATGACTTGCCCCTTTCTGTCATCCAAGCCCAACGAGTTTGACATCATGCCTAACCGGGTAAGGGCCGTTTTAGCTGCCAGCTGTTTCGACTGATTTCGCACTCCTGTAAACCTCCAAACTGCTTGCAAATTCAATCATTTTGTCTTCATGCCATATTGTTTGGATACAATAAATATCTTTTTTAGATACGCTTTCTTTCATGGTGTTGCAATTTAAATGGCCAGTAGTGTATATAATTAGAGAAAAACTTTTATTCTTCAATGTATTGGAAGCATTTCCGTTACCTTTACAAAGATTTATAGATCTTTAAATTTATTTAGTAAATTTCCAGATTTCTTAAATGTATTTATGTTATAAGTACCTTAAATATTTAAGAAAAAATTTTAAGTAGGCAGAAGCATTTTTTTTTCTTTCCACCCATTCAGATACATTTTATTCCATTAAATAGATAAACACAAAAGTCGAAATTTGAGATCAGTAATAAAAAAAAAAAACTCATTGAATTAATGAATTACATTCACAATAATGAATAGCCGTGAGGTTTTTTTTCTTTTTTTACAGAAAGGGCAAATAAATTTTGTGAAGAATGTATGGTTACATATAACACTTAATAATTCTTTCTTATTTATTCGTTATAGTTAAAATGCATTGTAGTGTTATTAAGATACTCCCCCTGTCAACACCACAAGCTCTGTTTTGAAACCAATGCCAACTTTTTGCCGAAGTCTTAAGGCCATCTTCGCCTGATGTCAATCCTTTTTCATAACATATTTCCAGACAGAAAAACGTTTTGAAAGTCAATATCTAACAAGTTAGTGAGATTATTATTCCGCTCTCTCAACTCACTTTTCAACCATAAAAATTCGAAACGTTCCATAAATATTCGTTTTTTCGTTATAACATGTATAGTTAAAAACATACATATTTAATGTTGCATATGAAATATATTTTATGGACAAAGTACGGAATATATTTTTCGACATAAAAAATGCTCATTATCCTAGTCTTTAATATAATGCTTACTAAGATTAGATATGGCTGTGCATAATTAAACCTGCTGAGGTTTATAGTAATAATAAGCACATTGTTATTTTTCATGAAATTCCTAGGTCCAACCACTCAACTTTCCAAATAACACTGCTTTGAATGAAGTGTCTGCTCGTTTAATTACTACATTCAGTTTACCTACGGATTCACGCATTGTAACTCAAGTAAGGATAACAATTTAGAATACTCTTGCTTTTATTTTGCATAATCTTGCTAACATTTTGATATACACTGGTTATCATAAATTAAGGAAAAATCACAAAAATAGCGATAACTCTTTCAAAAGTAAGCCAAACCGTGCAAAATTTGCATATGTTGTCCACTAAGAGTAGCTGAGTAAAATTGCAATATGCAAATTAGTGACGCTGCACTCGGCTTACGTCATCTGCCTGGAGCATAAAAGTCCAAGTTTGAGAGAAAGCACACAAATTTTACTGTGATTGCGACATTGAAAATCTGAGATAGCCAATTCGTAATAATGACCTCTAGGCATCATTTGCCTGAAGAACTACGATGGAGAGCCATCGGGAGACTAGAGGCAGGGCAGAGTCAATCAGAAGTGGCCAGATGGCTAAATGTGAGTCCATCTGTGGTTCATAGACTTTGGAGGCAATTTCAAACCACAGATTCGGCATCTAGGAGGTTCAGTCAAGGACGGCCAACTGTTACGACCAGTGCCGATGACCGATATTTGACATTAAGTGCACGCAGGAATAGAACCGCTACTCCAACACATCTTAGATCCTCTCTTGCTGCAGCCACCGGAAGGTTGGTGTCAACGTCAACTGTGCGCAGAAGGCTCCACGAAGGTGGTCTGTATGCGAGACGACCAGCCATTTGCGTGCCGCTCACATCACGCCATAGGAGAGACCGTTTGCAGTGGGCCCGACAACATGTCCACTGGACGTCAGATCAATGGAGGCCTGTTCTCTTTACGGATGAGTCCAGGTTTAGTCTAGAAAGTGACAGTAGACGTTATTTGATATGGAGAGAACCTGGGACCCGTTATCATCCATCAAACATCCGTGAAAGAGATGCATACGGAAGAGGCAGTGTCTGTGTTTGGGGAGGCATATCCTTAGGAGGGCGCACAGACCTCCATGTCTTTCCAAGGGGAACCGTGAATGCTCAGGTTTATCGAGACAACATCCTTGATGCTTATGTGCGCCCATATGCCGGGGCGATTGGTGATTGCTTCCTGTTACAGGTCGATAATGCAAGACCACACAGAGCTCGCATTGTTGATGATTATCTTCAACAGGAAACAATTACGCGCATGGAGTGGCCAGCTCGATCCCCGGGCTTGAATCCTATCGAGCACGTTTGGGATGCTCTAGGGAGGCGTGTATCTGCCATCAATCCGCCCCCTCAGACCCTTGCCGCGCTTGCATCTGCTTTACAAGAGCAATGGCTCTCACTTCCTATTGAACTGATAGACCGCATAATTGAAAGCATCACACATCGCTGTTTGTGCTGTATTGCTTCTAGAGGCAATCATATTCCATATTAAAGGTACTTTTTCTATTGCAAACCGATACTTCCAATTTGTTTATTTTATACATGTGCTAATTTCTATACTACTATTAATGTCTGATAATTTCTTTTTATGTTGTTTAATACCTTACTATGTGTTGTATATTGTGGGTAAGTTTCATAAAATTCCATGTGTAATTTCTTGAGTTATCGCGATTTTTGTGAATTTTCCTTAATTTATGATAACCAGTGTATTTTAACACATAATATTATGTGCGCAATATTGTCATAATTATTCACTTTATTTCCGAAATTCATGTCAGCACTTACAGCATACACGTAACTTCGGATGAGTATTTGGTTCAGCCCTGGATTTTATGAAGGTGATAAAATGTATAGTTAAACCCCGCTCTTATACGAGGTGTGGCTATTAAATAACGAGACAGACGTGTCAAATATTTTATTTTGATTTCATACATATTTACTTATTATCACTTTCAATATACCCCACCACCATTTCTATTCCTACAACACTCCATGCGAATCTTCCATTGTTCGATATAGAGCTAGAAATCTTCTATCAGCTCCTTCAGGATGCGTACCGCTTTCTCTCTCACAGTTTCAACGGACTCAAATATTGTTCCTTTTAATGCAGATTTCCTCTGAGGAAACAGATAGAAGTCGCTTGGAGCACGATCCGGCGAATAAAGGGGATGATCTAAAACTGGGATGCTGTACTTGGCTAAAAACTTCTTGACAGACAATGCGGATTGACTTGTCCATCCACAATCAGAGCCGTTTTTGTCCTTATTTTTTCACTGCGTTCAGCAAGAATGTTAAATGTTGTTTAATAATGTAATGTTTAATACTCTGACCTTCAAGAACCCAATGAAGGCACACAATCCCATCAATATCAGTATAATTATTAATTTTGATTTAGTCATTTTAGCCTTTTTGGAAATCGGTAAATAATTTCTTCCAATGCATGGATTGGCGCTTCACTTCGGGATCATAAATAAAAAAAACCATGATTCGTTAAACGTTATTATCTTTTCCAATAAGACTGGGTCATTTTCAATGGCATTTCAGTGTCAGTGCAAACATTTTTGCAAATTCTTAGAGTCTCAGCAATTTCCCGAATATTTAATTGACAATCAGATCGAACCAGATAACCGATTTCTTCGATATTGTCATCAGTTTTTGACATAGAAGGGCGACCCGGGCGTGAATCAACTTCAGCGTAGTCTTAGCCATCTTGAAAACATTTAAACTACACAAAAACTCGTTCACAAGTTAAACGTTCATTACCATACACATTTTTCAATCAATTATAAGTTTCAGTAGCGATTTCTCCAAGCTTCATGTGAAATTTCACAACAATATGTTGCTTTATTGTTACATTTATCATTTTTCCGGCGAAACAAAAAAAAAAAAAAAAACTTCAAATACCAATAAAAGCTACGGCTATACGGATTTGTTTACAGCAGCGAGAGACACTGCATTCGAAAGAGCAGGCTTCATGCCAAACAGCTGTCGGTCGCTGGCATTTAGAGCATGGATACTTCTTCTGTAGCAGCATCAATCTCATTATTTAATATCTTCACCTCGTATCTTTAGCCTTCAGAGTAATCCAGAACTAAACTTTACTTGTGAATATAATTACATAATTTGTCCATTTAATAGAATATGGGGCCATAACACATATTAAAATAAAGTATCTATGAAATTTAGAATATTACAATTAGTAATTTTTATTATTCAAATTGTAGAGAATGTAATATAAAAAATAATTTAATAGCATTGTTTCACTTAGCCTTTAGAAAGAATTCTTGTGAATTACTTCCATTCTTGCATGGCCCTACGTCTACCCAAATTAAAATTTTAATCTAACGGAGCTATTAACTCATTGTTATTTCTTGGATTAAAATAACTGCAGTCTCGTTTGCTTATAAATTTCCTTAGAGCTTCGTCAAAGTACAAGGCTTGTGTTTGCTGCTTCTCAAAAACTATTAAAACGAGATTTGTTAATCGCTGATGAGTCATGAATAATCTTTACGGTCCATTCAGAGTAAATAATATTGAAAAGGCTGATTCACATGTTACTGAACTGTATGAAAACATTGCAGTTGTTGAAAATAGCTCGTAGATCTTTTTGAACACTTTTCGATGTTTTTGTATTAAATATCCATTTAATTTTCGTCATGTTTTGAGGACAAATCTGCCTTCATCACTGATACTTCTATATTGTTGGAGTTCTGAAAACTCCATTCCCAACATAAGATCTTCATTTTCACTAATACGTTCATTTAATTTTACGATTACAAACTCCACGGTCTCAGATATTCTTGAATTGTTGCAACTCAGAACTTTTTATAGAATATGCTGTTAACGGACTATAATAAATGTATTCGGTGTTCTTAGCTGCCTTTCTAGGAATTTTATTTTTTACAAAAATAGAAGCCAAATTCTCTAGTACTGGTAGCAGAACTTCAGCAGAGAAACTACATCTTTTTTTTCGGAACTCTCACATTTCCTGTTTTACACGAGGCTTATATTATGGGATTGAAGTGCGTTATTGCCTGGTTCCAGCAATTCCAAGAATTTTCTTGTTGAAAAATAATAGAAAGCGAAACTGAAATGACATAATCAGTTCTCAAATCGAGGTTTCGGGCTACATTTTCTCCTTTAAAATATTTTCTTCATATGACAGCATTCTTAAACTCTTCTTCATAGTTTGACAAAAGTATTTTTTGCAATTGCTAGCGTTGTTTTGGCAGCTGTATCACCCCTATTGCTGATTTGACATTGTAATGGCGTTTTTCAAGGATCGTTTCATTTACGGATGTTGATATCTGAGAGTACAGGTTTCTGAATGAGTTCCTCGTTCCTTTTACAACGACATGATACGAATGAGAATTTCCAACAGTTTTGGGAGCCTATTTCCGCATAACTAGTTTCCTTTATACCATAAGGCTAAAATTGCATGGAGGCATAATAAAATGCAGTACTTAAAAAAAAAAATGAATGCTGCAGTTCGATCAATAACTATGCCTACTGTTTTGTTAACGGCGAACCGCTAAATGAACTCGCTTTATTGACTCACTTATCCGCGGTAAATCGAGTTTATAAGGTTCCAAGCTTCTGCTGCAGTTCTGGAGCGTGTGATCCATTCAATTTCTGTTGCTGGATACAGTTTCGTTTTCTTGTCGTTCCTCTATTTCTAATGCCAAATAATGTTTTATATCCATATTCATCATTTCGCCATGCATTAAGAATTAAGTTAAGGAAATTAAGAACATTAGTTAAAAGTAACAATATTTCCATCACAAAAATATAATCTATGCAAGCTTAGCCAATTCTGTTCATGCCTCGCGAAAGTGAGAGGTAGTTGAAGTTTATGGCGTAGCAATCCAATCTGGCTATGTTGCACCAAATGAGTGAATGAATTGTGAGATTTATTGCACAAGAACCGAATCTGATTATGCTTAGCAAAACAATGAGTGCCAGTTATCTGAACATATGGAAAAGAAAGAAAAAATTAGTTGACAAGAAGGGGTGAACATAGAGAAGGATCATTAAGGTAATTCGGTTTTTGCGAGTGATTGTTAGGTTTTACGGCGAAAATTCGGGAATTATCTCCCATCTTCAAAAAATAAAGTAAAACCATGGAAAAGAATATATCAATATCATGATGATGCCCATACTTATGTAACGAAAGTAAACTCCTGAAGGGGCTTAGTAGTAAAAACAGAAATGTCCTTTTAATATTAGTATTATAATACTAATATATATTTATATGAATATTATGTAACTAATTTTTTTTAAAAATATATTTATGTTAAACAAATATTAGAAGATTATTGTATTCCAGGGGATTTTTAAGCGGAAGAGTTCATGAAATATTTTACGGTTGTAGGTATTTAAACTGATCCACTCACATTTATTGTCTAGAAATGAAAATTTAAAAATAAAAAAGGGTATCTATCATTGCAGGGACAGCCTAACATGGACCCCTTTTGCTTACGAGCTTGACTTAAAGATAATTATTTCAGTGTCTTAGTTTAATAATAGCTACAGTGAGATTTGAGTAAATATTATATTTCAAAAATCAGTGTTTGTTCAACGCAGCACTTAGAAACAATACGAGGGCTATTGTTGACGGTCCTCGATGAAGAATAGAGGATGAAACTTAAGCTGGTACCTTCCTGTCCAAACTTCCATGCCACGTCAAAGAGAGAACTTCGAGCCATGGCAGATTTAATTTGCATCATCAAAAATCTGTATCTATGCATTCGATTGGAATTCGTATGCCCTTCCTATGCGAATCCATCAATTTTTTTTTTTAATGATTACAGTTCATAAAACGATTCGTGTGCAGTTAATCATTATTAAAAGAGAGGGAAAATATCAACTTCTTTCAATGTTGAAAGCAAAATTTTGGGCATTTGAAAATTTTTTCAGAATCATAAGATAAATTATTTCTGTAAATTCACAAGAATATTGAGAATTAATATAATATTCGCCCGTATTGGCGCTCCATCACTTTTAGCAATTATTGTTTATTAACATCGCACTTAGAAGCAACATAAGGGCTACTTGCAAATTTTGGTGAAGAGACTATTTATGCCAAATTTCGGGCATACTAGGATTAATGCCACGCATATTAATTTAGCCATAAAAATCAGACCTTAGTGTCAGGACGTAAATTGTAGCTAAGCATATATTAAAAAATTAAAACTCTTTGTAGTATTTAAAGGTATTATTGCAATTTATTGTAGTGGACTCTTTTTTTTTTTTTTTTAATATTCACACGCACATGTTTACTTTAAAGTTTTTTCTAATCGAAGTATATAATATAGTGCAACTATAGTTAAAGAAATTTAGAACATTTTATTAGACTTACTAGTATTTATACTAGATTAAATTTAACTACAAAGGAGTTTAAAATTATGTCTGTTATGGTATAAAATCGGTCACTTCCGCTTTATTGCTATGTTGAAATTTTCACTTTTCAAAATCGGAAAAAAAAAAAAAAAAAAGGTTTTATTTGTTCTTCTCTTTTTACTCAATTATTTTTGGAGCTGATGTATCAACAGTATACTTCCAGTTTGCAATCATTTTTATTTCGACAATGAGACTTTCATTTGCCAAATTTCGGAGATGTTAGTCCCAAATGTCGCACATATTGAGACAAAAACTAAACTTGGGTCAGTGTTAGGGTGTATACTGCATCTTAACTTTATTTTTTCCATCTCTACAATCTTTAATTTTTTTTAAAAAAAAATCCGTTTTAAATATGTTATAAATCTAAGTAATGAAACAAATGGATTATTTTATAAATTCTCAAAATACTAATGTGTAGATTCTGTTTATTCCAGAGACATTCTGTTATAGCTATCCCTTATACAAGAGCTACCTACATTTGGAGAAGAAAGAAAGGCGAATTCTATGTATACGGCTTCCAAAAACAAATTTACTTTAAAGAATACCCTCAACAATGTTGCTGCTGTATTTGTTGTTAATATTAATTTTACGTAGACTTTTATTTAAAATTAAATTGCTGTTGTGAAAAAAATGTTTACAGTAGCAGCCAAGAAAACTAAGGAGAATTGAAGATTTCAAAAAATACTTTTATAAATAAGAATTTTGACTTAGTTTCTTAGCTTATACTACTTTTCATCTATGCTCCTCCCCAGGGCATCTAATTATACATAAATGGAAAATAATGTTATTTGCCAATATTTATTTTAAATAGATATAAATATTGCTTTTATTCTATTATAAGCAGTAAAACAATTATACTGAATGACGAATTAGTTTTAAAAAATCAATAACTTTCTTAATATAGTGATATAGCAACAATACTATCGAAGTATTCAATAATATTGATCTGGAGTATAATTTATGGACCGATTTGTCTACGATATTACTGAGAGCTGAGTTATGCAAGGAATACTACGAAGCAGGCTTTGATCTGGTATGATTGAAATAAGATAAAACATAGCATATAAAAAATATTGCTCATTATAATATTGTTATATAACCTTACATATATATATATATTGATGAGATCCTTGATATTAAATTTTATCTTCACTTTATTGAATAAATTATCAATAACATTACTGACAATCTGAGAATGATATTCCCAACAAGAACCATACTCTCCGTAGTACTACTATCTAAAGTATTCACCAGAGGAAATATTAACAGTATTACATCATTCAATATATATATTATTGTTAGCTCTATCGATATATTTACTAAACTGGTACGGGTAAAACATGTATATAGTCGTAGTATCAATATTTTAAGGAACATTTGTATAAATGAATATTCTGTGTTATTGTAATAATAAGTTACAAAGATTTGCGATGCGTTTTTGAACATGTGAAAGCAAATAAAAGATAAAGATACATTGCAATTTCGAATTTCTTTTTAAACGACTGTTTTTGTTGCTTTTACACCTTTACAAAAATTTAAAATCCGCCTGCAAATAAGAAATATTACTATATTTATCAAAATGAAGAATAATTATTTTTCAGCACATTTATATACAAATTAGGATATTTAAAAAATTGGGATTCCTTATATCTAGACTAATATGTTTATTTGAATGAAATAAAGAATATCAAAAACAGAAAAAGCAATTTTTTGTCTGACAATATTTTATTCACATTTCTGTCAAATCCAATCAATAGTTTCATGGATATTCAAGAAAAATATCACAGGAGCAATGCAAATAATTAATCTGCAAAATGTTTTTTAATTGGTTAAAATTTTTTAAATAATACAATCTATTTAGCATTTAATTTATTTAACAAGAAAAAGTAAATATTTATTTATTTATTATGATTATTTTCATTTCTTGCTAAACCACACAACTATTGGTACAGAAATAAAACCTCAAAGTACTCTACATTCTTTTTCTAACTTGATGGCTGAACACATTGGAACAATTTCAATAAATCCCATGTCCTTGATAGCCAGCAATTAAATACGAGTAGGGTCTTCTCTTTTATCAAGGGAACATCCAAGTAAACCTTCATCAATTATCCTTTTGAGGAATCAGAAACAACCTTTTGATGGTGCCTATAGCAAATTGCATTTTTAATGAAAACAATCATACAAAAATAATAAACATATAAAAAATATACATCTATTATAATGGAAACTTGATAACCAGAATTTCAAGAGAAACTCTTAAAATGTAGAGTTAATGAGTTACCAGCTCAGCAATTCAAGATACAAAGGATATAATTACAATTTTGACGAACAAAAGCACATTTGTAATATTTTTCAAGTTGTAGATTCATAGTGAAATAAAAAATTTGACTTAAAATTTGAAGTAAATTTATTGCATTTATTATTGTAACATACAATTATACAGCTAAAAAAAGGGTTAGAAAAAAAAATCTGTTATCATCTTTTGAAAAATTCAAAAATTGTTTTTTCCAAGATTAAATAATAAATTGAATACATGATCCTCAATATTCACTACATCTCACAATGAAGTTTGTAGTATTCAGAGCTGCTCCAGTTATCAACTTCAACATACTCAGTCTACTTATTTAATTTAGAATTATAGATAAAAATATTTTTATTAGTACCCACAAGAGAAAATAATATTTTATTCAAGTTACTAAGTCTAAATAATTCAATATACTGAGGACTTGCATCATCATTAGAAATGTATGGCTATTTTTTTCCATCTTAATGAGAATTAAAAATTAATGAAGTTCCAGTTTCCACAACATTTCCTTTATCTCTTATCACTAGTGCATAAAATAACTAATACCTAGTAGACTGTATATTGATTATATACATTTCAATTTGAAATATTATGCAAATGTTTTCAAATTGCATAAATGTGCTCTTATTACTTGGTCAATAATTTTTTAAATAGCTTTTAAAGTCTCATATATCACAACTTTTAAACATATTCTAATGATTATAATATATTTTAATATTTGAAACTAAATAACATTCGTAGTCATTGTTAAAACACAAGTAGTTCAAAGAATCGTTGTAAAGTATCTTTTAAAATTTTACTTATCACAGATCTATTAATTTTACATAAACATGAAAAATTTATCCGATCACTAGTTGTCAAATACCTAAAAAAAATTATCATCAGATTATCTAGATTTACAAATTTGTCTACAGAACTTAATACTGCCTGTTAATTCTGCTATTTGATTTCTCATGTGAATTGAATAAATGTATGTGTTAAAAAATTATTCATCTCATAACATAAATCTGTGTAAAAAAACTTTGTTTTGTACGAAACAAATTAACTATTATAAAATATAGCTAATTGTAAAAATTAATAGCTGGATTTTAAATGCTAACCTAAAATGCAACATCAAAAAGTAAGGCTATGCAAACATTTAATAGGATTTAACTTGAAATTTTCAATAATATATAAATATGGAGGCTTAGGATATCTTATATTGAATGCAAAGTAAAAAATTATTTTTTTAAAAAATTTTGTTGAAAGAGCAACAGCTACACTGAATACTTACTGAGCAATCTTCAAAAATATAAAAAACACAACACTCGTATAATTTAAGAAATTTATTTGAAATACAGATATTCATTATAATTGATGATGTAAAATATCTTAAATATAGGAAACTGTACTGAAATATTTTAACATGATTTTACATAAGCTATATAATTTGAAATATTTTATTTTTATGTTAAGTAGAAGAAAATGAGTTCATGTAAAGAGAATACAGTTTATGAATGAACGGAATAATGAAGCAAATCATAAGTACTAATATAGTCAATTTCACTTTTTCAGATTTATTAAATCTTAAGATTATTGTAGACCCAATTTTTTTTGGTAGATGTAAATCTGTGACTATGTTTGTAAAACTTATGAGAAGGTAAAGTTATTGACATCAATTAAAACTGGAATTGTGGATAGATGTTAAATAAAAACTATAATAAAATGAATATTTGAAAATTAATCTTGTTATATGCCAGCAGATAAATTGTCAACTTATTATTTATTGACTAGATATTTTTCTTAACAGTCTTCATTTTTTTAATCAGGTTGAATTGCTCCCTTTGATGCAGTACATATTTTGATAACATTTATTTAAAATTTTAATACATTAGAAATGTTATGATAAAAAAAAACTTGTCATGAAAAATAAATTCTTTTTGTATGAATGCATTTAATCCCAAGGGACATAATAAATATTCCAACTTAAATATTTTATATAAACATTTGTTGGTATATTGTCACTATTTAAGATGGCTATATAAATATAATGGTATTAAAAAAAATTCAGAATTGAAATACTGTAAATCTAATGGAACAATTCTGTTACATTGGTGCTAACAAAAATAAACATAAGTTTACCAAAAACAGCTAAGCAAAATTTAACGATCTTGATATATATTTATACAATTATCTTTTCATGTCACCTGGTTTTTCATTTTTAGAGTCCACTGGCAATAAATGAGGCCAAACTAAAAGAATCATACAAATAAATTATTTGAAGGAATTTATACATACCACCAAGTGGAGGGACAAAAAAACCATTGGTTGAATGCTTCCTCTGCAGTATATTTTCTCTGTAACTGACATAACCTCAAATTATTCTGTGATGTTAAAAATAAAATCTGTAATATTCAAATGCATCTTTTCCATTAGAATGCATGATGTTGTTGATTTTTCTACTTGATCTTGTTGGTTGAAGGGTCGAACTCATCACAAACACAATGTTTCCCCCTCTTCTGTTTTAAATGCAAGCCATTCCTTTTCTTAAGAACCATTCTTAAATTAATATGCCACTTAAGAAATTAGAAGTAATTTCATACTGCTAAATAACAATCTTAGTAGGAATGAGACTACACAAATCTGAAGCTAAGAAAAATTGTAGGATTAAGACAGGGATTATTGCAGAAAAATTATGGATAGGGATTATTGGCAGAAAATTTAAGAAAATAAAAAGGATTTGGACAGGAAAACTCATGAATTCCTATGGAATCAAACAAAAAAGATACCACCAGTAGGGCTAATATAAATTAAAATAGGAAATGAATGGAGCATATATTCTATTATTTCTTGGAGTTAGAAGGCTCCCAAAGGATTTTAAATAGATTTAAAAGTATCTTTATTCCTGATTATTTCATTTTTCAAATTATTAATTAAATTTTAAAATTGAGTTATCATCTTTTCTTTCATCAAAATGGTTTAAAAATAGCTACAGAGAAGCACGATTTTGAATTGAAAATGCTAATTTTAGTTAAGTAAATAAATGCTAAAAAGCAATCATGAACAATACTTGATATGTTTAATAAACTTAAAAAAAATATTATAAAATGAATAGTTTAAAATATATACAGTCAGAGAGATGAGCAGTATCTTAGACTACATTAATTACCACATTTTTTTCCTTCTTGATGGCAGTAAACCGAAACAAGACTAGAGAAATCTTAATTTTATATCATTGTTGCATTTACATGTTACATTTTTTGCAACCACTCACAATCTCAAAGAAAATGCAAAAATAAATCTCTATTTGATATCATTAGCTAAAAAAAGTGCTTAAAATATTCCTTCCTTGTGTCCTTCAAATTTTCAAGGTCAATTACCATCGTCAATTTGACCTTGTGCTGCTTTTAGTGAAACACAAATTGAATAAAACCAATCCTTTAATCCTTGTGCCCAAAACAATTCTATGGCCAGAAAATTTTACTGTAACCTTTGTACTTAAAATATTCTGATGTAACATAATAACATCAAAAACAGCAGGCAAATCTAATATTTCATAAAAATAGATAAAAAAAATCAACAAAATGAATATGAAGAAAAAGGATTATGCCACAAACAGAAAAAAAAGTTTTCCACAAAATTAATGCAAAAGAAAAATAGGTACTTTTCGATTTTGCCAGCACACGCGATAATGTCACCAAAAATGATACAACCGACACCCAACTGCATCAGCTGTATTCAGTGTAAATCAATGGTATATAAATATTTTAACAGTGGGTTATCGCTGATAAAGCCTGGCCAAATTTGCACTAGCGAAATGATAAAGTACCAAAAAATATTCCACAAAATAAATACAAAGATAAATTATTTCAAAAAATAAATAAAAATATATACATCATAATCAATATGAAGCAAAAAGAACAAAAATGTATACAAAAAATTATGAAATTTTAATAAAATGTATTCATATAAAAAACGTATGTTTATAAAAAAGTTCTAATTCAGCTAAAATTTTAGAATATTAGAAAGTATTTATTGTTGTTGTTTTAACTTTGGAATATTAAAATATTCTTTTCAAGAAATGCTATTTGTTGCGAAACCCAAATATAATTTTGTAAGAAATGCAAAAACGAAAGCTTATTTCAGTTTTTAGCTCCATTTTCGGCTAAAAAAATTTATAAATACAAAGGTTAAAAGAAATATTTATCTAATAAATGATATTAGGCCACCACAATGTAATAAATAAATCATCACTTAGCAATGAAATTTACTAGATCTAACGTATGGACATATACTGTATTTTCACCTTTTCTTTCAGTACAGTTAAAAAGGCAAAATGAACAAGTTTTGAGTCCACTAAAGTAACTTTGTCAACACCTACAATCCATTTAGGATTTTCCACCATGCTTTGTTATTTTTGCCTTATTCTTCGGTTGTAGTTCCCAATTCTTCAAATTTTTGTGCTTTTCTATGGCAGGGATATTATTTAATGTTATGTAAAATCAGAGGGATATTCACATATGACAATTTTTTGGTAGCTCTGAATATGAACAAATTTAAACAATTTCAGTTGTACAGTACCTTATTACAATATATTGAACAATCAAGGGAATTTTTTTACAATTTGTTCAATTTCTCTAAATAGACTTACATTAATTTCTTAATTGCATGCTGAGTTTACTTAAGTCCAGGCTAAGTTCTTTATAATTATCTTTCATAACAATTCATTACACACAGTTATGTTTACATTTCTTAACATTCAAAAATTAACTTCAATAAGTAAACTAAATCTTATTTCAGAGCGAAATCAACAAGCACTTATGTATTTATGTTCATTGAGAATAGTAGATTTAAGTCATTCTTTACAAATAAGTAAGCAACTTATTTCCATACTCTAGCTTTCAGTTTTCTTTGACTAAAATTTATATTTTGACATATTTATATAATTATAAATATATATATATTTGACATATTTATCGAAATTCCTGCTTAACATTTAAAATTTCAATTTGTTACTTAACGTGATTTTCTTAAAATCTTTTAATTTGTAAAAGCAATTGTATGTTCACTTTTGTTTGTATATACAAATATATTTATTGAATTACCGACTCTGATTAGATATATATATATTAAATATTTTTTTAAAAAATTATAAAAATATAAAAAATTATAAAATTTTCAAAAAAAAAAAAACCCACCTTTTTTTCAAAACTGAGCTACAATTTCTTCTTTTGAAATAATTGTTTTCATTATCACTTCAAATTGAAAGAAAAAAATTCTTCTAAGTTATAACAAAATGTTTTAGAAATATAATACTTAAAAAGTTTTTCATTTATAAGTTGTAGACAAGCTGCTGCACCACTCTAAAAGCAATTAATTGGATAAACTCATATTTGGAATAGTTACAGGCCTTTTGAAAGTTTAACATATTTTTAAGCATTGTAATTGTATCTATCTTTTCAATTTTAAATTTGCTGCATTTATATTTTCATTGAATGAAACATTACATTTTTTTTTAAATTTATGTAAATATTTGTATACAAATGTGACTCAATACCTGTCAACAACTCAGACTTTCACTCAAGTTAATGTAAAAAAAGTTGAATTATTTATGATGCCTGATTATGAAATTCGAGTGAAACAATTACAGGAAAATAACACTGGGTAGTAGGAATTTCAAGATACTTATAAAGATATATGTCAGGAGGATTTAACATTTAAATATTACTTTTTCTTTTGAATTCTTTTTGAATGAATGAGTAATTTTAAAAAATTGCACAATTCATTTCAATGTAAATTTGTAGTAAAGAAGTTTTTCCATGGATATAAAACAAATTTTACAAAACATTATGTCTTGAAAAGATATAATGAGAATTTAATTTCTTTAAAAGTAATTTTGAAATTTGGAGTAGAAATGTAAAAGTTGTTTGATTCCTTTTTTTTTAAATACTTCTTACATACCAACATGAAGCTTTTTGGAGCTAAAAGGAAAAATATATCCATGATGAAGCTTTTATATAAATAGTGTGGACCAATATCCTATAGGGTTGGTTATTACGACTAAGGCGCAATTTCGGCGGAATTTTTAACTATCATTTTGGAGGCCAATAATCCCTTATCCCATTCAAGATAGCAACGAATCTGTCATCTTCATTGTGAATCTGACGCCACATAAATTCATCTATATAGGAATCTAAGAGGTGGCTCGCTGTTCCCCGATGCTTTTTTTTACTACGCCATTTGGACGAGCCCAGCAATCTTTCCACTTTTTGTGTATGTACACCAGTCTTTGAATTAACAAAGTTGTAACGGTGATTAACTTTGAAATGTTCGAAATTCGCAACTCTTAATTCCTCACTTGTGTAATCTTTCCATAAGTCCGAAAAAATGGTAGATCCTTCTTCTATATTTTCTGTTATTGCTTGGAAGAGGGTAGTCGTCGTTCTATCAGAAACTCTGACAATGAAACATTCGTTGTTTTCCCTGCAAATCCCCCCAAATATCCATTGCTCAGGGAGTAATATTCCTGCTTGGTTTTTCCGTTTTGTAACAAAACTTTCATTCATTTCTACAGAATGGTTAGGCCCTCCAATTTTTTTCTTTGCTCTTGATAAAAGGCTGTGTAAGCATACCTCTCTCAAGTAATTATTCCAATTTATCACTGTTTTATTACTCAAATCTAATTGTTCCTTTCCAAATTCAATTGAAGTTAATTCCTTACACCAACTATATATAAATCTGAGTGCGGTTAGAAATGTGATAGTAGAGCCCTCGAACCATGTTCCTTTCCGAATGGAAACTCTCTTGTCACAATCTTTAACATTACAACGCCATTGCTTGTCCGTTTTCAAGTATAATGCCATGTCATGTTGATTAATACACTTTTTTTTTGACGGCAGGATCCCATACCTTTGAAAATACTCTATTGCATTTTCTTCTGATGTAGGTAGTTCCCAAATTTTCATCATTATCCCCCAATTTTGAGGGTAAAGAACAGATAAATAGCAGAGTTTATAATAAACAGCTGATTTAAAAGGTTACAAAAAACCACGTGCTTGACGTCACGTAGTTATAGTGACAAGCAAAGGGAGTAAAAGAGGAAAAAACGTTATGATAATACATTTTCCATAATTGGCAATGAATCACATTGCTTGGCGCCATTGGTCAGGTTTGGCAGAAGTGAGGAACGGTATTTTACAAGAGTGCCAAAAAATCAAAAGCGCTCGATTATAAAATCAGACAATCAGGGTCGAAATTATTCAAAAATACTGTTCGTCTTTAAATTTAGTTTTTAACTTAGGAAAAAATATAATTAAATGATTTGCAATCAATATTTGTCATTTATCTGCAAAGTAGTTTTAATATATTTTCACATAATATTCTTTTAGAGACGGATGTATTAATCTTTATGGGGAATCTTTCCTTTGTTTCCAAATAATAACTTATTTTCCACTAAATTTTATGATTATTTATAAAGCTGATTAGAATAAACTTTCATGAATGGAAAAATCATAAATTGGGACAAGCATTATAGTTAAAGTGTATGAGTTCAAGCTGCCGCAAACGAAAACATCGCCAAAAATGATACAACCGGCGCTAAACGGAATAAGTGTATTCTGTGTGTTGCTGTCAATAAGATCTGCTTGGCGAGATTTGCCTCGCAAAATGGTAAAGTACCCAGGTTAGTATTTAAAGAATATTTTTCGTGTTTTGTGTATATAACCATACTCTCATTTATGGTAATCTTGGCTCCAATTTGGCCATGTTTTTCAAATCCAAAGAATTTCTCCCTTTCTCTCTCTCTCTCTCTCACTCACTTTCGGCTGATATATATTAAACATAACTTCTTTCTATTATAATATTAAGGCGACCATTCATTCTCCTTTTGGGAGGACAGTCTTTCTTTTGTAGGTTTGTCCTTCCTCGAAAAGTATCCTACTTGTCCTCCTTTTTTTATATTTTAAACTAATTTGTTAATCTCTGAATTCAGAGATGCCACGCAGTACAGTTTAAAAAGACAGAATTATGAAAAGCATGCCCAGGGTATAGGAGAATTTCATGCATCTCGCACTTGTCTCTCTCTCCCACCCCCCATTGCCTCTAGGTCAAGCTGTACACATAAGAGGTCGAAGAGGGGGGAGGGGTAAACGAACCCTGAGGTGTAAATGAAATATGTTATTTTTGTTACTCTAAAACAATGGCTCCCAAACTTTTTTGACCCATGGAGCCCTTTTTACAATCGAAACTTGCACACGGAGTTCCAAGTGAAAAAGCTAAGCAAATACATAGTATAAAAAATACAAATTGAACAAAACAGTTTGTTGAAGAAATATTTATTGAAATTATAACTTATTTTTAAATAAAAATTTTTAAAAAAATTAATGACTTGGATAAACTTGATGAGACGTTATGAGTGTATTTATGACCAGCTCAATGTTTGTGAGTAGCAATCGCAAATCCCCACGAGCACTAATTTCTTGTCAGTTTCTTTTTCTTTTTCTTTTTTTTTTTTTGTGATGAGGTTCATAACGGCACTAAATTCACGTTCTGCCAAATAGAAAGATGGTGAAGTAGTCAATAACTTCTGAACAATAACCCAGAATGCAGGATATAAAATTGGGATCTGTTTTTGTGACCAGAATTTGTGGTATCTGTTTGAAAATTGGTTTAAGCTCCCCATTAGTGCATATTTTAATAAGCTGTTCCTGTATTAGTATGGAGTCATCTGTATTTGGGATCTGAGTTTGTCCTCGCGCAAAAGGGTTCAATACCCAGTCGGGAATATCCAAGTGAAGAATATATTCAAATCTTTGGTTCAGATCTGCATGAAGAGCCGTTAGTAAGCAAGCAGATTTTAACCTCTATTTTGCAATTTCAAAAGATTTGGAAACTGAGAACATTCTCCTCTTCCCAAGTCTTGCTGCAGAAAAAGTTTTGCAACAAACGCAGGTATTACGCTTTTAGTTTTAATTAAATTTAATTGGTCACCTTGTAGTTTCAAATTAGTTCCATTAAATTTGACAAACAAATCAGTCACATTGGCTATAACATTTTTTGAATTAATTAAATTGTGTCGCAAATCATTGTCTTTGCTTTCCAGGAATTCCAACTTTAAATCAAAGAGCTCATAAACTCATAATTTAAACATACACTTTTAGATAACCAACGTACTTATGTGTGAAGTAGTAAACGATTATAGTCTTCATCATTTTCCAAACAAAGTTGAACAAATAATCTCTAATTGAAGGCATTCCTTTTGATTTTATTAACTGCTCTCTTCCATGAACTCGCACAAGCAAACTTGACGGACAAGACGCAAGGTAGTTACCGGGAGAAAGCCATCTCTGACCTCTGGAGAGAATCAGCGGTTCCCCCATCGATCATTTCATACATTGTCAGGGAGTTACAATTGCAAGGTAGTAAGTAAGATCATCCCTCCCTCCATAACTCTTTAATTCCTATTCTTATGTTTCTGGGGTTTTTTATATTAGTTATAGAACTATCTTTTTAAGTTTTTCAGAAATCAATATTAACAACGGGGGAATTTTTTTTAGAGAAGGTATACTACCCACACCTTCCACCTTCCGTGGTAAGGTGAATTCGAACTTCTTGTATTCCTTAATACTACTTGAGTGCTCGTGTCAAGCTAAAATTCCACCGCAAATTCTACATGAACCATTTCGCTTGTAGATAATTTACAATCTAAAAAACTAATGAAGTTCCAAAGACAGGTAAAAAAAAAAAAGGTTCATATGGTCTGCCGTTGCAGATACGCCACAGATGTTAAATTTCAACTTTTAAACACTAAACACCGTGGCTTACATACCCAAATTAACGGTAATAATGCATAATTTCTTATCACCCTGTATATAACTTTAACATAGATTGAAATCATAACTCATAGCGAAATATTTTCTAGTATAATCATAAAAGAAGGAATTAAATCTGGATCGTTTTTTCTTTACATTTTCATTTAAGTCTTTTTCATCTTATATTTATGAAGGAATAAAATAAATAAAATAATTTTAGATTATAGAATTTAGCAATAAAATAGAATTCTGATGAATAAAAAAAAAGTATTTTATAATTTGCATATGTTTATTCAAATGTAGTAATTATACAGTGTTTTTGAATAGTGTTTTATATATTTCTATAACAGCTATTTGATCAACTGAAAGAGAATTTCTATTATTTGAATTAGAATAATTATGATTAATGCTTATATAAAATAACTATGATTATAATTTGCTTTCAGGAACTGTCATTTGCAACACCTTATAATACATGCCTTTCTTTTTTCATTTCCAGTTCCATAATATATGTAATTGTGTTTTTATATTGGTTCTATAAGCTATTGCTTCTGTAAAGGACAGCTTTAGTCGAGATTTCCCTCACTAGATGGCTGCATAAGTCAGCCAAACATGTTGCTTGTTGTTAGGATAAATAAGTAATCCTAATTATTACTTAATTATAATTTAAAAATAGCATTATAAAATATTATTGATACACCATATAATTTAAAACAATATTTATTAATTTTTTTTAACTTTATTCATTTATATTTCTGTATTTTGTATATTAATATTTTGGTTAAATTGTGATCCTTTAAAACAAACGGTGACCATTGAAATTCACTTGGTAATTTGAACCACTCTGCTTGTAGCATCCAAAACATGATGTTGTGTATCTGAAATCGGGTGAAAAAATAAAATTCTATAATGATCCGCAACTGGTGAATAAGAAATCTCAATTTCTTTAATTTAACATAACGCAACCTAAAATTAAATTAAGTCTAACTTATTCACTATCTGAAGTCACAAAAATCGTGACCGATAGGAAAGAATACTTCTATAACTGTCACCTATTAAAACTTTGCAACATTTTTACTCCTCTCTCTCTTATGATATCACACATTATCTTCATATTTTCGTTTCAAGTTCCATATTAGGTGCTAGATATCGCAGCTTATCTATTCTTCGTGGTTCATTAAAAAGAGTTCGACGGACAATAACAGCTAGAAAGATTAACATTTGAAGCTAAATAGTTGGTATCTCTCTTGTTTGTATAGCAATTTACTTCGCAAAGGTAAGAGCCATTTTTTCTCCCAAAAATGAAATGTAATAATTTTTTTAAATTATTCCTCTACTCAAAAACTTTTTTTATGTACCATAAATAACACCAAACGCTTAATTTTATTCGAAAGTAATCACAAAAAGAGTTTTATCTTTATGTATTTTACAGCATTTTACAATGCGATATTCTTAGATTTTGATCTTTGAATATATTTCTAAATGTTTATTGCGTTATTCGTTAGAGAAAGTTTTCAGTTGTGTAATATTTCGATAAGTAAATACGAACAAATCTACTATTTGTTAAGGTTTTGTTTTTCCCTTTAGCTGTACATATGGTTTATATACTTTTGTAGTCTCGTTTCAAATTTATTATTATTATTAGTATTTATATGCTGCACTTTTGTTTAGATAATTTGATTTACTTAAATTCATTACAAGCATCTTAATCATGAATCATATACCATTAATATAAACGTACTCAGTGATAATCTCGTACTCAATATTGTTTAATCAAATTCCTTTTTTAATTTGGGAAATTAAATGTTATATATATAAAGCAATTAAAAATGATAACTTTTCATTGTAACCCTGAAGCAAAAGTAACGCAAAAATAAAATAACACAAAAATATTGACTCATCCCTTATTAATTGTCTAATTGTTTGGCCCTACAAATGTAATAATTCATTTTTAATTATTTTCTGTAAGGTATTTTCAAAATGAGTAGATAATTTAAATTAAATGTAATACAAATTATACTCCAATTGCATTTCTTAATCTCTCATTTATATTTATAGTTTTTTTTTCCTTTATAAGTGTATCTAGTAGTACAGCCAAGGAAACGATTGTAATAATAATTTGATGTGAAAATTAGAACAGATCAATTTTTTACAGATTTTATTAAATTTATACCTCAGAATATACGAGTACACATACACTCACAAAGAGAGAGAGAGAGAGAGAGAGAGAGATGTACGAGGATGCTGAAAAGAGTAAGTATTTTGGAATATAAATTACCTTTCTAGGCTAGTTTTTGTTTTCATTATATTCTGCTTTCATCAAAAGACGCCAAAACAAATGTGACACTGATTCACAGGCTAGTTTAAATTTGGTAGCCATTTACTGCCAAATCAATTCCTATCACGTCGATTGCTGTCAATACTGCTTTGGGCTCCGGGACACTTGAGCATCTTTTGGAATGAACAACCAGACAGTCTCACAAAATCGGTAATAGAGTCCAATGGATCGGTACATCGACTAAATTGCCTCTGAAGATATCGATAGCAATATTTTCAGAAACATAATGAAATGAACCAATAAAATTTTGTATTCATGCAAATATCTCGAAATATTAGAAAATATCCCAACTAGAAATATAATATCCAATTGGTCAAAAACAGAATCTATGAAAATACTAAACATTACTCTCTCTTGAATCATCAGAAAATGTCTCGGGTTCTTACACGATTTCAATTTAAATGATAATGCACAGTGATATCTGTTTCTGTATCAATGATTTGGAACATATTCTTTTGACAGGTGGTAATATTGATTTTGAATATAGGTGGTAATATTGATGTTCCCGACAAGTTCGAGTTATGCAATGTTATTCGTTTTCATCAAGCTAAAGGGAATAATGACACGAAAGTTCATCGAAAAATGACCCGAGCATTCGATGAACAATTTTTGAGTGATGGTGTAGACAATTTAAAGACAGTCGTACCGACGTTCATGATGAAGAGGGATGCAATAAATCTTCAGCAGCTGGAAGGTTGTGGCTATGAATTTTGGGGACTAATAAGGTGTCTTGCTTGTTGAGTTCATAGAATCGAAGCCTACGATCACTGCAGCTGTTTATTGTCAGACTTTATGATGATTGTGAAGAAATATTCATCACAAAAGAAGAGGAATACGGACTTCTGGAATTGTCCACCTCCATAACAAAGCCCACTCTCTTAATGCTGCTGCAACTCAACAACACTAGGAATAGTTTAAATTGGATGTGTTTGACCATCCGGCGTATAATCTTGACTGACTTAGCAACCAGTGATTTTCATCTCTTCCTTAAAATGGAGCTGGCTTGGAAGCTTTAGCTTCCGGACCAAGGAGGAGTTTCGAAACAAAGTGCAGGTGCAACACATATCACTGGTGGCAACTTTCTTCGAAGAGGGGATTAGAATACTCGTCCTTCGGAACGACAAATACCTGAATCTTCATGGTGATTATGTTGAAAAGTAACCTTGTTTGAACGTAACATTTGGTAATAAATTCATCTTGTTCTGCACTCTTGACTTTCTTCATGATCCGTTGGAGATTTAAAAAAATGTGTGTGTGTGTGCCCTCGTATTTTGATATCTATTGAATTAAAAGAATACTGTAAAGAAGGTAATAGTCTTCGCTGCTTAATAACTCATAAAATCAAACAATCAATTCGCCCATTTTGTGGGAAATTTGGTAAAAGAGGTGTTTAGCTCAGGTGTTGTCTTTGTCATTTGACCGATGTTCAAAATTACGAGATCCATCGCTAATAACCCTCGTGTTGTTTCTTAGAACGGCGTTAATAATAATTAACAATTGCATTATTTCCCCCTCCTGTTTCCGGATATTTGGTATAGTGCTTCAAAGGGCTGTACCTAGCTTTTCTTTCAAAGAATATGCATCATTAATAGATTCAAGAAATTTTTGTATTAACATGGTCATGAAATTTATGAAAACTCCATTGGTGTGATTCAGTATCTTTTGAAAATGTTCCAAATACATTAAATCTTATGGGTATTTATACAGTAGACACAGTTATAAGTATTTATACAGTAGATCTACTCTTGACGTGAGGCAACATTGCACAGCGAACAAAAATCATTACCATGTAACTTTTGTTTAATGTAGTAATTTTGTTAAAAATATACTACTTTTTTTTAACCTTTTAACTCTAAAAACTATGCTTATTCATATTCTGAGAGAGACAGAGAGATAGAGGATTTTTAACACCTACGAGTATTTATACAGTTCTTAATCAAGATTTTAGTAAAATGTAAATAAGCTAGTCATTTATTGGTTTTCACAGAAAACTTATTTGTGGAATGTAATAGGAAGCTATTTCTGAGTGAGAACTCCAAGTTGTGTACAGTTTCTTATTTTTGTAATTTTTTTTTCATATTTTAAGCACCTCAAATTCAATTTCAATTAGCTTCTTTCTTCTTACAATGTACAGTAAAAAAACAGATAATCCGTAATAAACTTTCACAAATCTTATCGCATCTAGACTAAATTAGTATTTATGGTTCATAAGAAGCTAAATTTGGTACAAATGGATTAATTGATTAACTTAATGAAGGTATTTAACTTATAAAAACAATTTTTTTCCATTATGGCACCCGATTTGTTGCATAAGTAGATAGAAAATAAATAGTCAATGTTTCAAAATTTATTTAAATCGATTATTAGTTCCATAAATATTCGGAAAAAACTGTTGAGGGTTATATACTAGACTGCTTCTCTGAGCAAATGATTTTCATGCTACTTTCCCCATTCCTTAAGATGCATGATATGTAGGTCGATAATTAAGTTCACACACTAATGTATAGGCCCTTAAAACTCCATGATATTTGATCATAATTTCAAAATTGAATATTCTCTGAATTCATGGAGATAATATTGAAAGGAATCTTGGTTTTAAAGGTCTTATGACGCGAAGAATACAAATAATTAAGAACTGTGGTAAGTTACAACTCTCTTTTTTTCATAACTGTACTCAATGATTTATATTTGATAGCATAAATTTCTCATTTTTCAAGGTCTTAGAATTGAAAAATAAACCATCTATTGCTTAGTGCAAAAATATTTAATGATTATTATGTAGAAAATTTTAATCGCTAAATGTGCGAGACACTCATTGAACTTTAGATCATCCATTCTTCAAACTTCCATAACCCAGAAACTTATCAATAGAATTTACGAAATTTGAAATTTTGGCTTAAGTTGACTAATTAATTCCTTTTCATTATAATTCAGTTTTCCTCCGAACCATTGACATTGATATTAATTTTGTCCAGATGCGATGGGAATTTTGAAAGGTATTTAAGGGTAAGCCCATTTTTTTTTGACATTCATATATTTTATTTCAGCCAATGATTTTAATCTACAAGAAACAAACTTTATCCTTTGTATTAATTTTAAGTTGATGCTTGATGAAAGTAAAGCAACATGTCACTGAAGGCATCGTATGATGTCATGAAATTTCTACATGAATAAGCTCCCATAGGATTCAAAACTTCCCGTTACACAAAGTAATCGACAACGTCTCACTGAACAATTTTTGGGTTAGAAGTTAATTGAACTAAATTTAACAATTAATGTCACTTCAGAGATCAGTCATAAACTATAAACTATTGTACTATTGTACTATAACAAAAAAAAAAAAAAAAAAAAAAAAAAAACTGACGCCCAAGAAGGAGTTGATTGATTGTAATGAGATTTCGTATGCAAAGACATTTGGACTGAATGTGCATATCATTACAATTTGGTGTCCAATGAATGAATAGCAGGAACTACACCTCATCAGAAGTGAGTACTCAGCAGGTGTATATAAGAAGCGATTCTCAATCTGATGGTCAAATTTTCTGTATCATTACTATTTAGCATACCTTTCAACGACTGAAAAAAATGCATCGCCTCAGGATTCGAGCTCATTACGAGCAACTGTCAGAGTTTGAAAGAGGTCGTATCATTGGACTGAAAGAGGCAGATTGGGCAAATCGCTCGTCATATGGGTCGACACGATGAGGCGTTCAGAAGATGCTGGCAAGAATGGGTAGACGATGGCAGATTTCCACGTCATGATTATAGAGGTCGACTTAGGGCCACAGCAGAGGGGGAGGACAGAGGGATTGTCAGATCAGCTATCACAGCGCCTGATTCATCGTTATCAGCCATCAGACGTGCCACCCACACACGAGTGTCCCCCATGACCATTCACAGACGGTTGATAGAGCGAAATCTACGCTCGTACCGACCCCTATGTCACCTGCCACTCATGTCTGCACACTGTTAATCCAGATTACAGTGGTGCTTGGCTCGATCAGGTTGGAATGATGCTGATTGGGGACGCATAGTGTTTAGCGACGAATCTCGTTTCCAGCTGTGTCCTGACGATCAACGAAGACTTGTCTGGTGACGCCCAGGGTAACGTGCCGATCCTGCTTTCATTTTTGCACGCCACACAGGCCCTCAACCGAAAGTTACGGTCTGGGGTGCCATTTCCCTTGATAGCCGGACCCCTTTGGTCGTCATTATAGGCACACTTACAGAACAGAGGTACGTTGACGACATTCTGAGTTGTTTTGCTACTGTTTCTTTTGCGGTACCCTGTTCTTATTTTTCAGTAAGATAGTGCTAGACCACATATGACACGTGTTGCTATGAACTGTCTTACAGCTTGTAAAACACTTCCTTGGCTATCCAGATCTCTCTCCAATCGACCATGTCTGGGATATAAAGGGAAGATGACTGCATCTACCAGGGAATTTTGATGACATATACTGACATTTGGTGCAAATTTGGCAAGAAATACCACAGAAGACCATCAGGGAGCTTTATCACTCTATGCCACGTCGTGTGGCTGCTTACATTCAGGCTAGAGTTGGGTCAATACTTAATTCAGCACGTTACTTTGTAATTATGTAACTCTGAAATAAATCATTCAATTTTTCTGAAATTTTAGTCATTTTTTATTCTGTACATAATTTTCCTACACTCCAATTTTCCTCTCCAACGGACAACTCCTTCTTGGTGGGTCCTTTTTTCTTTCTCCCCCCCCTTTTTTTTTTGTTATAGAGCGTATTTAAGCAGCATTAGTTAAAATGCATCTTAAATGCCTAGTTAAACTTTTTATACACATATATGAGATTACAGATATGATTTGTTCGAGTCTCAAAAGAGTAGGTTATATAGGTTTCAGTGTTTTATCGTTTTTGTCAGAATTGTAAATTAAATTTGTTTTGTGAACTACGTTATTTTTTTAAAAAAAAATGTTATTTTCGTGTTATAAAATATCGTGTAATGATAATTTAAAATTGTAATTGATTATTTCTTGGGAGGATTATAATGCATACCTAAAGCGTCACTTGATTTATTTTCATGTTTTATATTTTTAAAACAATTTAATTTATTTTCATAATTTACATTTTGAAAACAACTTTAAAGGGTATTTTTTTATTATTTTTCTTGAGACTTTCTTTTATCATTAAAATCCTATCACTCAATTTTTCATTGAACATGTGCTGAAATTAGTTTTATCGGTATGTTCTTATCTGATATTTAATAGAAATGGAAAAAATGCCGCAGGCCGAAATAGAAGTGAAAGAAACCCCGCCGCCAAGTTATGAAGAAAGCGAAGCAAGTAAATGATATTTTGAAATTTGTTTTGTTCCTTTTACTTTGTTTGCTTATTCAGAAATTAAAATTTATTTACCATACTATCCCGAAAATATAACGTGTTTTTGATTAATCATTTCCCTTTAAAATATTGACTCGCGCTAAGTTCGAATTCTAGGTGTAATGGAATGGTAACAACTCTTCTTATGAGTACGCCCATGCCTTTACGTTACTTCATTTTACTGCCATGAATGTAACATGTGTCATTTATTATTTTAAATAAATACCTATCTGACAAAATTGTATTTTCTTTGAATTATTTTATGTAAAATGAATGGATGGCCTTAAATTAATTTTTTTCTATCTTTATACAAAATTTGGGTGTCGCGTTACTTTCGCGATTTAGTATTTAGATAATAAGTATTATTTTATTAAATAATAAATTAGATAATATTATAAAATGATCAAATATTCCTTAGATCAACTTATTACCTTTTTCTTGCAATTCGCTTTTACCGACTTCATAAAAATAAAGTAATATTAAAAGAAATACGTATTACGTCTAAAATCATTTCTAAACAGTAATTTTTTATTTTGTTTATGAACATAAGTTTCTCATCCAAATTTGAATTGAATAGTTGCTCTGTTATTTTTTAAATTGAAAATTCCTTATTATACTTTCGTCTAGATTTGTTGACTCAAACTAAAAATTTTCTCACTTAAAAAAAAGTTACATAATTTTTTTGGTGAAAAAAATATATTGTGATAAAATCTCTAAAAGCTTTTCCAAATTTTATTCAAAAATTACCAAAGATTTTTTATTGCTCTTTCATTAATCATTAATCTTTCACTAATTTTAATTGTAATCACATTGTAACTCAATTCCATTTTTTATCATAAAGCCAGTCAACTTAGGTGATTTATTCACAACAGAAAAACGTAGCCGGAAATATGTAACATCGGATGGTGGTCTATTTAGGAGCCAGCGTTCGCATCTCTTTTACGGAAGCCAGTCTTAAGCTATGGTTTCTTAGGAAAGCGGAGCCGTTATCTGGTGGCCATAATATGGAAGGAGGGACGTCACCAAAACGCTCTCTATATAAAATCAGATGGCGTGTTTTCCTAAAGAGCGTTGAATGTGTGTAAACAAGTCACAGTTTGCATAGACAACGTTTTGGTGACGTCATATTTCGGCGCCAGATTACAGAACCGATTTCATAGGAAAACGTAGCTTAAGATTAGATTCAGGTAAATCGGTTTAATTGGCTCAACTAGGTAGTCTTTCAACTAATTAAGAGGTATAAAGACCGACATCACACTCTTAGCCAATTTTCATTGGTCATTCTTTTGCATGTCCGAAATGAGAAGCGATCACAATCCACTGATCATTCATTTTGCTACGGAAGTAAATTTCACATTTCTTCCTTCCAAGACTAAAATGAACTGAGCACAATTCAGAAAATATTTATTAGAAACAACAATCAACACTTTCTAACTTTTCATAGCATGAAGTGGAGAGGATATTGAAAAAGATGTCTCAGAACTCTCACAAAATATCTTAAGTGCACACCAAGATTCCTCAAAATTCATTCACACAAACTCTCAAATCTACATTGGTCGGGAGCTCAGAGACCTATTCAAAATCAGGAACTAAGCCAGAAAAATTTGGTAACTCACCCGCTTCCTTGCCAACAAACAAATATTAAACAGATTACAAAATGAAATAAGACAAAAAGTGCACTTACACCAACAAAAAGAATAGGAAGAAACGCTCGAAAATCTAGACACTGAAAGTGGTTCCCTTTGGAGAATGACAAAATTGTTTAGAAAAAAGAGATCCCAAGTATCACCAAGTATCAAGCAGTGCCCTGAAAGGCCCCACTAGTATCACACTCAACGAATCAGACACAGCCAAAACACTAGCTGATTCTTAATATAATCGGTTTAAATTAAAAGATATATCCACAACTACACATGATAGAATAATTATACATGTCGTTCACAACTATCTGGCAAATGAAAATAATTTCCTCCTCACCCACTCGTCAACGAAACTACTCATTAAAAAGATAAAATTAAAAAAGCTCCTGGTAGAGAAGACATCTCCAATAAAATGATTAAAAATCTCCCCACCCCATGCATTCTCAGTTCAGGAACATTTCAGAACATGTTGAACTCGGTTTCCCCCACCCCCGCAAATCAGGAAATCCACTGTTGCGATACCATCTTAATACCAAGCAAAGACCTAACGAAGCCAAAAAATTACAGACCAATATCTCTACTTCCTATCCTCAGTATAATATCTGAGAAAAATTATTTTAAACTGATTAAATAACCATCTTCAAGTCCACGACATTATTATTCACGAACAGCTTGGCTTCATCTATCCACTTCCCACCAATTCAACCGAATGGTTGAATAACAATAAAATAATGGAGAGTGGTATTTCTAGAACAGAAAGCTTGCGACCGAGTCTGTCATGAAGGCTTTTTTTTCAAACTGATAAAAAACAAAATCCCTCCCTACTAAATTAAATTAATTAGCTCCTACCTAAAAAGTAGAAATTGTTCGGTTTCGCTTAATGGAACCTACTCTAACCAAGATATATTGAAGCCGGGGTACCTCAGGTTAGATGAATTTTTCCGACCCTTTTAAATTTACTCGTGGATGACATACCACTAGGCCACAACACAATTCTCAGTATGTATGCAAACGACATTGCGATACTAGCCAGAAACGATAGCCCAAAAGCTATTGGCCATGCCCCCAAACAGACACTTTACTTAATTAGAAGACTAGTATTCGTCTTAAAAATAGCCCTAAATGTTTCTAAGACGGAAGCAGTTTTCTTCTCCCGAAACCACAGAAAAATAGAACCAGATATATATTTAGAAAACGAAACAAAAAAAAAAACCTCTCTTGCCAGGAGTACTAAATACTTCGGAAAAATTTTAGATAAAAAGCTTACGCTTAAGCAACATACCACACATATTTAAAAACAGTTTAAAACTGCCGCACATGATTTATACCCCTTCCTCTTGTGAAAATCTACACTTAGAAATTATAAATTACTTATCTGTACTTTGCTTATATACGACCAATCCTGGCCTATGCTTGTCCAATTTGGGCCCATAGCACAAGTACCACAATAGAACTATTAGCAAAATCCCAAAATGTAATGCTAAGACAAATCTGAAATGTTCGCTGGTACTTGCGTAACAGCGATATAAGAAACTCAATTAAATACCGTTCACAAAAAATTTCATGAAAAGACTTGCCACCAAATTCTCTAATAGAATAGACAATTCCTCAAACAAAACTCTTCAGAACATAGAAAAATACACCTCTCTCAGAAACAACTCCCAACAACATGGAACCCCGAGAAATCCAACTAGATTAGACAATACAAAATATTTTTATTCTGTTAAAATTTAAAATAGCTCTAAACCAAGAAAAATCTCTCCAGACTCCTAGCAATACCCCTAGTCTATAGGTACCATTACTCTCGACCAATTAGAAAGCTTGCTCTCGGCCCTGTCGTAGCAAATAATTTTCATCTCCGAAAATCTCATCCCATACTCTACTCGCACCCGATTGGACAACCAATCACGTTCACCCTCTCTCCAATCTTCCACTGTAATAGCTGCTTTCAAAAATTCTCCTACAAATCTACCCATTCTCTATACAATAAGGAATTTCAGTGCTAAAAAAAAAACCAAATGTACATTCAAAATCATATGATCACTCACTTCCAATAATCTATTGGAAATTTTAAATGTAACTCAGAAACACAACCCTCATCTCATAATTTTATTAACTCTTAAATTTCATTAACTTACGATTAAATTCTAATTTCCAAGTAAACTCCAAACTTAAGCTCACACACGCTACTCGTCTTAATTTTAATGAATCAAAATAAAAACTTTTCTGATTTAATTCTTTACTCCTGAGCAAGTGCAGATCCAAAGTAAAACTCAATAACAATATTTATTCCAGCCCTATCGGGATAAAAGCCCGGATATGTTAAGAACATATTTCTGCAATCACCTCGCTATGCAAGAGTCTCATCTATATGATTCACTTTACTGTTGCAATGAGATAGACAACAGTCGAGCATGGCTCTGAACGTCGCATAGTTTGTTATTTTTGCATAGTTTGTGATCCGTTATGCGGCAAGACACTTAATTGACATTGTAAATTGAATTAAAAAATGAAATAGTTACTGACTCATTGGTTTTTATCTTCTGATTCAAGCAGGTTAATACATTTTTAACTTATTATTAAACATTATTTTCTATAATTTCCTGCATAAAAATTAATATAATTTATTTATTTTCCTTATCTTTGTCTTCACCTAATAAGCAGTAAAAATTTTTGAAAATTAACTATGGCTTCTACGTCTCAACAAAGTCTCACATTAAAGAAAAGGAAATATATTAACGAAAGAAGATTATTCAAAGAAAAATGGAACTACTTTTTTTATTGAGCGGATCAGTGGGATTCTCTGTCTGATTTGCTGTAATCTTTATACTTGCCTTCAAAGAGTATAATTTGAAGAAGCGTTAAACGCAAAAAATATACCTCCAAATTCAATGCGTGTCAAGGAGACTGTCATAAAGAGAAAAAAAATGGAGATACTAAAATCAGGTCTTATATCTTAACAAATTTTTTTTAACAACGTTACAATTCGAACAGAATCTTTTCATGAAACCTGATTATGTAGTTGCAAATTTAATCATCAAATAATCAAAATAATTTTCAGATAGTGAGTTTATTAGACAATGCATGGAAAACATAGCAGATGTTACTTCCCCTAATAAGAAGTGGCCGCGGTTATTTAACGGTCATGGTCGCGAACTCACGGCCAGTGTTGTTTCCATTGAATCGTGGGTTTGAGTTCTGATGCTATTAAAAACCCAACGTGTTGCAGAGCTGATGAACATTAAATCTCTCGAGACTCCAAGAACTTCTATCTTTGTAGTGTGGAAATCTGGAGAGGGAGGTGCCAGCTCTAGTGTCGTCCTCATCACTTGCCCGAGGTGCAAAATTATGAGGACCGACGCCAAAAGACTTCAAATTACTAAGTTCGGAGTCAGTAAATCAATAAATACCCGATACGAAAGACAACATTTCTAAAATTGGTTAGTTTCATCAACCTATTGCCAAGAGAATTGACGAGCTTGGGAAATCTGTCGTAAAAGATTTGAAAAGAGTAGTAGTTTTACACTTTATTATTTGATAATGGATATGTGTATTGATGTAGTAAACTTCATTTTTCATTTGTTTTAGAGGTATTAATAGTGATTATAATGTAACTGAAGAAATGGCTTCTTTACTACCATTAAAAGAAACGACAACATCGAGAAATCATTATGAAACAGTGAAGCGTAACATTAACGCGATTTGCTTTGTCTCTTACCAACATATCTTGTGTAGTTAAGGATGATGCCCCATTTGTAACTGGTAAAAAAGAAGGCCTCGCAAAATTTATAAGAAACGAGACTATTTCTGTTAAATGAAGTACCATTGCACCAAGAAAATGTATGCCAAAAAGCTTTCAAAATGTACCACAGTATGCAAATCGTCGTCAAGACGTATAATGACCCGGGGATTGAATCATTGCTAATTCCAGGAATTTCTTAAATGACATGTATGTGTGAGTATGGAGATATCATATACTTTACAGGTAATTCAGTCGAGGCCAAATCTTAAAAAGATTTTATGACATACTTATGAAATCAAAATGCGTATCAGAAACTTGATAATGACAGCTAGTTTGCAGATTTAGATATTTTTGGTATGTTTGACTGCTCATTTAAATTACTTAGATTCGCGTCTTCAAAAGAAATCCAAATTATGCGTACTATGTCTCAATTGTTCACATGTTTCAAATGAATTGGCAACCTAAATAACTGCAAACATTTTTTTTTTTTCAATTTGAAAAATTTGATTTAACATTATCTTAAAATTGGAGGAAATACATAATCTTTTAAGAATTTAAAAATAAACTTCAGGATTTTCGAAAAATAAATATTAATTATTATTATTGTGACTCCATTTATAAACACTATAAGAATGCTGCCAGAAAATTTTCAAATGGAATAGATTTAGATGGAATACATAGATTTGCAAACTGACAACCAACAGAAGGAGAATTTTCCAAAAGTTTCTTTATTGGATTCTTATAAATAATACCTGCCCCGAGGCGAATATTCCTCGCAGCACAATGATTCCTTTTTCGTGTCTTCGTTGTTCGGAAGCACTTGGGACGCATACTAAGAATAAAATTAAAACTGGAATATCGGATGGAGACCTTGAAACTCCCTGAGAATTGTACCTCATCAATTGAACCAGATAATGATACATTAATTTCTAAAATTTAGTGCCGAATATCACTTTACTTTATCACATTTACATCATAATTTCTACCTGTATTTCTTGTTATAAAACTTGTAATGAAGTATTATGCATAAAATGCCTTATACTGCCAATATGAGTCTAATTTTAAGTTCTTGTTTTTATAAAATAAAAATCATAAATTATTTCTATAAATTACTTAAATACTTTAATTATATGTTTGACTCTTTTCTTATTCATGAACCATTAACGTCTAAGATTTTTTTGAGCGGCCAGAAACAAATCATCTTCATCCAATGCGATCCATAGAAGAAAAATGGTTGGACAACCTTGTTTATGGTGCTTATTTTTTTTACACAAATATATGAACAAAGGCATATGAAAATAGAATTTCATTTAATTTTATCTATTGAGTAAGTTTACAAAAGTTTTAAGATATACAGATTTGCATTTTAACGGAATTTGTAACCAATGCCTTTCACACTATTGCCTAGCTTTTACAACGATAGTTGAATCTATGAATAAAAAAAAAGTATTATTAAGAGATTTATTAAAATGCATGTGACTTCAAAATTCGAAACAAGAGAAAGGTTTTCTTCATAAATATTCTAATGTTGTAAGGTTAAATATTATACTAGAACTTTCTTAATTTTTTTTATTTAAAATGCTTAATTTATTACAAAAATACATAACGAACACATATTTACTTGCATTTTCAGTATATATGCAAGGATCTTCTGCAACTCATACACCCAAGCCATTATTAACGTAAGTATATTTTGGAGCCCAGTTTCATATTAAAAATTTTGAATTCAATATTTCATGAATATACAAGAAAATTTGCGTTCTTTTATTATGATAATTTTTTAACATTTGCATTTGTTTTTTTTTTTCAATTCATTGAAATAATTGGATTACTTTATGCCTGACATATAAGAGAAATTTGGTTTTCATATACGTATATATATATATGTATATATGATCAGTCAATTGAAAAATCGTGCTAACCGAAGCCTTTAACGCGAAATACAAAATTCATAAAGAATAGTGATATATATTCAACTAAACTGTAAACCGTGTAAATCGCAATAAAAATGATAAAAGTCGAAGATGTGTTCCTCTATTAGCTTCGTTTAATATTAGATAAAGACTATTTAAAAAAGGGGAATTGATTCATTAATTTTAGCAACACTTTAATGACATACTTTTGTCCTCATGCACGTTAATGCTTATACTAATTATTTATCTTTGCTAGGGAATCTTTTCTTTATATTGACTTCTTTACATTGGACTACAACCAAACTAAAATGTTATTCTTTCAGTAATGAAGAGCTCTTAGCTCTGAAATCTTTTACTCAATGTTTAGGAAAGAGTGCTTATTTAAACAAGTAAAAACATTTAATTAAGACGCAAAGCAACATTTATTTCTACATAAAAACATTTACACAGAAATATACAGCTTAGAATAGTTCTCTATCAATGTTTATGCAAATAAAATCTTTCCTTCTAGCTGTCTTTTTGCAGAGTAAAACTTTGCTTAGACTTAACACCAGCGCTATTTGCAATATTCACAGTAATAAACATATATTGTTGAATATTAAATATTTGTGCTCCACAATTTGGACTCTCCCTGACAAGAGACCAATCTGATCGGAAAGACCGTTTTACAGACGTTATCAAAATGTGAAAGAAATAATGTTGTACAGGTAGATGTGACCTTGGCGATAAATTTGGATACTTCCACCTCTTCACCAAGAAACTTCACAGAATAAGGTGACCCAAAATGAATAGTGTTACGAAAATTGTCCGGTGTGTGTAGGTGAACAATCCGACAAGCAGAATACTAGAAAAATAGTAATTTATTCTTTAAATAATAATAAAACAGGAAGCACACACGACAAAAAGATCGTATTTGCACAAATTTGCAGCACTAAATAAACAGCAATCCACAGTTTAAAACAAAATCTCGCAGTTTGCAAGGCAAGCACGATCATCGCTTTCACTCCGAAAAACAAACTCTCCGTTGACGTTGAAATTCCATGGGCGCCAGGAGCGCGGAGCGCTCCACAAGCCCAAATCTGGTATTTATTAAGTCCTTTGGATAAAATGGAAATTTACATTGTGGAGAGGAATTTCTTGCGGATGAGAGGGTAAAATTTTGGAGAGTAGAGATGAAAAGTTCTTGAGAAATGAGCTGATTGATGAGCTCAGCATAGCTGGCGCCATCTGTTGAGCAGTTAATGAGTATGTACTTGAAAAATTTGAAGTTTCACGAGGGAAAAAGTTGATCTTGCGATGGGTGAAGAGAAACGACTGCGATTGGCTGCTCCCGTTGGAGGTTAAGTAGCTATATAGGAGGTGGGAGGGGCATTCTCTTAGGTTTACTTGAAAATTCGTGATGCCAATTTTGGGCGCCAGAGTCGCCAAATTTGTTGCTAAGGCCGGAAGTCGAATTCCTGCTTTTCCCCTTGGCGTCCAGATAGCCTGTGAACGTCTCTTAGCAACCATACGATCAGTATTTCTGGGAAGCAACATTTCATATTTGTAACTATATATACAAGAGCCCTTTTGTGAACGGAGAAAATGTATGTTTGTGTAAGTAGACGATTTGTGCTAATGTGATACTGTAATTTGAATTGCAGTATTGTGTGAATTTTGAATTGCTGGTATTGTATATTTTGATGTGTGTGCTTATAGCTGAGGAAATCGAGTGTATTTGCTGGAGATTATCCGAATAAATATGGATTTGCTCAGAAAGAACCTGCTTTTTATTGAGTGGTCCTTTCTTTCATTAGAAAGATAATCAATACCGCAACAATAAGCAATTAATATATTAATATGATACTCAGTTATATAAATGATATTATTCAAATCAATCGAAATAAAATCTAACTTTTTTTCCAGATTTTTAATTAATAAGCCATGTAGAAGCAAAACCGTGTAAAATAAGAATCGTGCAAGATAAGAGTGGGTGTACCTTTCTTTATTTTAAGTTACCTATAAAATCAAACGCAGTGATATTTTATTTTAAATACGTAGGTTAGTTTCATTGAAGGATGAAGATCTGAGGAGAGAATGTTACAGATATATCAAAAGCAATTTCTCCTATGGATCTCGATTTATCGATGAAATGATTTTGACAGAGATATGGAATGATTGCGCCTTTCTAGTAAGTAGCATTTGATCTTGATTACAATTGTAGTGTTTCCTTTTCTTTTCACTAAAGAAACCAAGGGACCAGTATTTCTTTACAATTTATATGTATTTACACTTTTATATAACAGGGAAACAATACGTTATATACATACGTGGTGCGTTGCACTTAGGTCAGAGACTTTTTTTTATATAACATCTTCTTTCCGGAAGGTTTTCTAAAATGCCCGGTACGTTGCGCTGTAATCAAAGTGATTTTTATACAGCCTCTTCTCACCGGATGGTTTTTAAACAAAGGGTGCTGTATGTTGCTCTATTATCAGAAATGATTCCATATCACCCCATCTCCGGAAAGTTTTCAAACAGTTTTCGCGCTATAATAAGAGATTTTTTCGAGAATATCTTCCCTCCAGCAGGCAAACCTTATTATGCTCAATAGAATTGAGCCAAACACAGTAAATCATCGTCAACAGTAGCTAGACACTACAACAATGATACGTGATAAATGAAAAATCAATACTGTCTATTACATCATATTATTTTAATGGAGGCTATCCTGTCATTAATTAATCGTTAATGTTCAAAAGGGCTCCTCTGTGAAGACAAGAATTAAGATTTTAGAAATCGGAAGGCTCCACTACAGATATATGCCTGTTATACATACAGATATATGAATCATTTTTGTAACGTAAAATAAGCATATTCATAGGCTTCCCGCGATGAAACGCTAACGAAATTGTTGAATTCATCACCAATTGGCCCTTTGTGGGTTTGAATCGATGCTCATATTTTGTTAAAAGAAGTACGTACAGAAAAACCTGAAACATCTTTAAATAATTTCAAATTTTTAAAGTGTTTGGTAATTTAACTTAAAGTAATTTAACTTTGGTAATTTAACTTATTCTCGAATGAAAAGGAGACTACAGAATCAACGTAGAAAAGTGATTTGTCGGAACACTAGGTATTTTCGTTAAAGAAATAAAAAAGATTGTAGAGTATGTTCCAACACAAAAATAGTTGTAGGTCGCGAACATTTGTAATTCTTTCAACATAGCTTAGTAATCCTTAACTACACTTAGGAAATTGTTTAAGAAATTATGTGAGATATAAAAAATTAATTCAGTAATAAAAGATTGTAACTTAGATTATCATGTAATTAACATATCTCAAACCGTCATTTCTTTAATCCGGGTTCATAAGTATTTTTTTTATTATCATGTACGTACTATAAAGATTTAACTACATTCCCTCTCATGTTCACATTACATAACACTGCAATACCAAGAAAGTGTGGTTAGAAAATTATGCAAAGTTTAGGGTAGATGTACCTCACCGAGTTCTGCGAATGCTGTGAAATGTGCAGCTCTCCAGCTCACGTTGAAAAAGATATATGGGAAGGAACCTGCAGAATGTTCAATTTTTGTGCCGATATATCTGCTAAGGAAATCATCGTAGAAAATTCGTTCTTGTTTTAAAGAACGCATGTAATAGCAGAGAATACCAGTTAAAGGAGGCAGTTTCAGGAGATAGATGATTTTACAAGAGGCCTGGTGATAGGACTGAGAAGGGCGAGCTGGTCTGTACGGCAAATCTCAACGGACCTGGACGCGTCTACAGCGCACCAACTGCGGAGAAGATGGTTGAAACAAAGAAATGTGTCAAGTTTGAGGGATTCCGGTGCAGCCAGAGGGACTCAGCACGCATGGATCCACCGACAATCGGTGTCGAACCCGGAAGCCACTTCTACCTTCATTTTGCATCATGTTCAAGATACCCTGAATATTCCCATATCGACCAGAATCATTTCCCGTCGATTAGTTGCTGGTGACCTGCACTCATGGCATCCGTTAAGAAGACAGCCTGACCCCACAACAAAGACGTCAACGTCTGCAATTTTGAGGACTCGAATGACGGAATGATACAGGATCGTATACTTAGATGATCCACGCTTCTGTTCCTACAATAATAGTCGCCGCGTATGAATATGGCGTCGACGTGGAGACAGGTCCAATCCGGCTGCATTGTGGAATGCCCCACCACTCGACAACGCGGCATCATGGTTTGGGGCATAATTACATACACTTCCAGGTCACCTTTAATTCGTACTCAGGGCATTTTGACAACCCAACGATACGTAGATGATGTGCTATGGCCGGCGAGACTCCCCTACCTTCATTGGGGGGGGGGGGTGCCCAATACTCTTTATCAGCAGGATAACGCCCGACCGCGTGCTCTGTAACGTGTATAGATTCTTCCTTGTCTACCGTTCACTCCTGATCTCTCACCAATTGAAAACATTTCGGATGGAATTGGACGCCATTCGACCCGGCCACTGCCGCGTTTAGAAGACGAACTGTGCTAATGGTTGACAGGGAATGGATAGTCATTTCTCAGGACGCCATCCGTACTCTCATTGACTCTGCACCCAGACATGTAGCTCCGTGTATCGCCGTCACTGTGGTTCTTCAACCTATTGAGCCGATGCTGTTCTCGCTCTGTATTATGCATATTATTTCGAAATAAAAGTCACTTTTTGTTTGTTGTTGTCTGTCTCTGTTTACCGAGTTTTATCACTTTCTATACTGCTGTTTGTAGAAAATGCAACACCATGAAAGAATCATCAGAATCAAATGAAATTTAATGCAGAAACGACTTGTACTGATACAAATAAATGATGAAATTTTCAAAACAAAAGAAACAAATTAAGCGTCCGAAATCAGTATTTGGTGCAGCCACCATGCGCTGCAATAAGTGCTGCTATACGACGTGGCATGGAGTCAAACAGATGTTGAATATCTGCTTGAGGAAGAGAATTCCATATCGCTTGTATGCGCAACCAAAGTTCGTCTTTGGAAACTGCAGGACGCGGATCACGAGCGAGACGCCGACCAACCATATCCCACACGTGCTCAATAGGCGACATATCCGGTGAATAAGCAGGCCAAGGAAGAAGTTGCATGCGTTGTGCTGAACAGAAGTCTCGAACAGTCCGCGCAACATGTGGGCGTGCATTATCCTGCTGAAAGATAGCTCCAGGGATGCCTTGAAGGAAAGGAACGACTTCGGGCTGTAGCACTTCACGGACGTACCTGTTGCTATTGAGATTACCCTCAATTCGTATCAAATTGGATCGTCCATGATACGAAATCGCACCCCAGACCATAACTCCGGGTGTTCGACCACTATGTGGTTCAATAATACACTCAGGAAGGCAGCGTTGACCGGCAAAACGTCTAACACGAACACGGCCATCATGGGTCCACAAATTGAAGCGTGATTCATCTGAAAAGACAACTTGGTGCCAATCAGCTCGCCTGTCTCTGTGCTCAAGAGCCCACTGCCGACGCAGCCGTCGATGATTCGCCGTGAGGGGAATCCTGTATAAAGGCACCCTTGCACGCAATCCACGGCGCAGCAGACGACGACGAATTGACGAAGCCGACAATTGTACACCTGTAGCAGTAGACCAACGTGCTGCCAGCTGCCTGGAGGAAGCTGTGCGATCATTCACCGCCATGCGGAGCAGGTGTCGATCATCGCGCTCTGACGTCACCTTCTGTCGTCCAGTGCCTGTTTTTCGAGTTGTTCGGTGCTCGTCGGTCCACTGCTTCCAAACTCGCATCACTGTGGAACTGTTCCGCTGCATACGAGCTGCTATTGCGCGATAGGAAAATCCTCCTTCTCGAAGGCCGATTATCCTCCCTCGTTCAAACTCCGTAAGTTGCTTGAATTTCTTATTCTTCCGTCGTGGAGGCATACTCAGGTCTCACTAAACGTTTGCCACTAACAAATAATCATAGACTTTTTTCAACGTCCCGCTACAGCACTTTATTTATACGCTTTCAGCATCAATTCAGAGGGCGCTGCGCGCGCCGCGCACGCGCGATGGCTCTGAAACTTTATTAATTTGCATAATATCCTATAATTGACATTTGCTGCGAATTTCATTTGATTCTGATGATTCCTTCATGGTGTTGCATTTTCTACAAACAGCAGTTTAGATATTTTTCCTTCTCGGTGTTGCATTTTCAGTGCCGTGTACTGTATATCATAATAATCAATTTCTAGCGTTATAAGTTAATTATTAAAATGACAACTGATGTAAAAAAAATATTAGTTTGTATACATGTTCCCAAAAATTACACTTAAATAGAATATAAATGCTTTAAATAATTGCTCTATAAAAAGTAAAGATAAGTTCAAAACCTAAAACACATAAATATAATGAAAAACAATAAACATTAAATTTGTTCGTTAAATGTTTCTAATTAAAACAAAAACACAATTCAAAACAAAATTTTTAGAATTTTCTTGAAATTAGATTTTTTTTTTCTAACTTCGGCTGTAAGTTGGTTGCATTAAAGTAAATAAAAATCGTATAAAATTATTTTTAATGTGCCAATTCGTGTAACTTAAAATTCATTTGAAAAATTCTCATAAGATTCTGGTGTATTGTAAAACTTCTATAAATTTTAAGCATATTCATTATTTGAATTATTTTATTCATTTCATAATGAATCATAAATATAATTTTGCAATGCAAAATAAAGGAAAAATACAACCTTAAAAATGTACTAATATTTACTGAATATAAATATTTTGTATGATATATGAATGAAGTAAAAACGCTCCTAGACATAATTTTCAAGCACTTTAGCATAGAGCAAATATATGGAAGGAGTGGGATTTTTTATTAATGTGGTTATGTTCAATAGAATTTAAATTAATATTTGATATATGCAATATATCATCCACAGAAGTGTACATTTAAAAAGAATGTGATGGTTAGTAGATTTTAAAATTGCTGTAATTTTTTATTTTTTAAATTACAGAAATATTACATGAATTGTGATCATAAAATTTTAAAAAAATACCATTTAGCAACTGAACATGCAGGAAAATGAATGGCAAATCATACACTATTTGGCTTGATAATATAAAGTTTTACATTAAATGTGTGAAGTTGGGTTATTCGCATTTTTCTCTTCACTAACCTCGGGACCTTTTGATTATTTGTATTGCACACAATTACCATTCCTTCCCAATCAAAATGAGACGTGATTAGCTAAATTAGATGAAGATAAGAACTGTAGTGAATTGAATTAAGGATAGTGATATATAAGCGAGAAAGAACTGAAAGGAAGGAGAAGGGAATTAAAGGATAACGACAAGCTGATATATATATTTGTAAATAGGACTGATTCATCATAATTAATTGCTTGGATTGAAGTGACTCCTAGCTAGAGAGTAATAGTAGTTGAATCTGTGATGAACGAGAAGTGTGTAAATAAGAACGAATGATTCGTTAGGCCATAACTTTATTATTAGAATAAAAACTAGGGTTAACCGAGTTAAGAGGGATTCGAGACAGAGAGAGAGAGAGACCTTAAATGTTCTACGTTAAGAGCTAATAAACTGTTTTGTCCTTCTCTTCGAGTTTTGTACTTATTGACTATTTAATCAGACTTTAAGATGGCAGAAAAGTTAAATAATGAAGGAAATACGTCACAAATGTAAATGTATATAGCTTGAAAAATAATGTTGACCCGCATCTGTTGTTGATCTGATTCTAATAAGATTAAAGAGGTTGGGAAAATGTATGTTTTATGTATAATAATATTTGTTTTCAAAACTCAAGTTATCTATTCGTGGCTGCATTAAATTAATGATGATTTTTGTAGAGCTTTATTAAATTACAAATAATTTATTGCGACTTTTGAATACTATTTATATTTAGGTTAGTATTTTATAGTAATTTTGGATTATTATAACTTAATGTTACTATTTTTTATATTGTAGTACATCTTGGAATCCATGGCCGAGACAAGGGATTATGCTAATAACATAGTACCATATACCGGTAAAATATTTTTTAACACGCATTAAAATTTAAACAATGTATATTTATATTTACAAGTCTATATAACACATCGATCAATAACTCCCGAGACTAACCCAGAGATGGCGCTCGTAGTAAACCAGTAACCAGGTCTTTCTAGAGTACTAACCTTTGCTTGAAACGTGTCAAAATTTTAAGTCGATCGGACCAGGAAAAAGGTTTTTTGAAGTGAAGTGAAAAAGGTTTTTTCCAAGTGGGTGCCGCGATTGCTTTCGATGGAACAAAAACAGCAACGAGTCGATGATTCAGAAAGCTGTTTATCGCTATTTACTCGCAACAAAAAAAATTTCTTGCGAAAAAAAAAAAAAAAAAAAAAATATGATAAATTAAAAATTTAATTTTAAAAAATAAAAAAAAAAAAAAAAAAAAAAAAAAGATTTGGAAAAGCGTTGGAACGATTGTATCACCCTAAAAGGTGATTAACAAAAGGTGTTATGTTGATGAATAAAAAAAAAATTTGCAAAAAAAATGTTGTTTTCAATGTTAGACTCGGGAGTCATTGATCGATGTGTTATTTATATAAATTATTTTGCTTATTTTTTCATAGTTGAACCGATAGAAAATTTACACGAATGTGTGAAGATATGTGTGCTGTAAGTCTTGGCTCAATGTTAAATTTACACACGTTTGAAATATTGCGAAATTTCTATAAGCTTTGTAAAATATATACTATGATAAATGTGGATAAATATGCATGCATGCTTCTCTGTGTGTGCACTCGTCTGTCTGTTTGTATGTATATGTGGATTTCGAAAAAAATAATTAAATAATGAATAGCTTACCTCTTTCTTTATTATTTAACAGCTTTTTCTAATATTATCTTTTTTAAAAAGACTGCAATTGTGGTGTTTGATTTCGATTCTAAATTTTAAAATAATTTTAAATGATGTTTTCATATGAAAATTTATTGCATAATTTTTCTGAAAAAAGCTTTGCCCGATGAAAATATTCTTTTTAAAGCTTAGTACTCTCTCGGTTATATGACTGACAGCAGTCCAAAGCACCCCCAAGATTAACAAAAACGCCAAATTACTGGAGAAAATTACAAATGATAACACACTTGCACAGCAAAAGATATGCATTCTTGTATAAAATTGAATTCAGTAAACGCAAATGAGGAGTTATCTTACGAAATTAACTAAAACTACGTAAGATGTACTGTTTCGTATTGATAACCTACATTATTCCATTCAAATAGGCGTAACATATCATCAGTACAACTTGTTTGCCTGAGTAAAAAACACCGAATTACTCGCAAGGCCGGAAAAGTGAAGTGTGCCGGATAAAAGATGAAGTGCTGTATTCAAATCCCACATTTTTGTATGAATATGACCAAATGGTGGAAAATGGCACTTGAATGTTGGGCATTTAAATTGACATGAATGCTCCCTTGTCATTAGTATTTATGTTTATGTTATTCGATCAAACAGGTGTTTTGAATCACAGTACTAAATTTCAAACGAAAAACTTATATGGACATGTACCTCTATCTATCAATATTAGACATCATTAGCATGAGTTAAAGCTATCTTCATTTATTGTCAAAGACCTTGTTCAAACACATTTCCAGGCAAAAAGGAGCTCCAATTTTCATATAAACTTCCGGCGCTCTAACTTATATATTCGTTTATGATGCAGTATTATTAAAATTTAGGTGCATTTCAAAAATGCGTCCTTTTTCAAGTGAATACGTTTAAAGGCCATTCAGCATTACAGTATAGGAGACGAAACACGGAACACATTTTAAAAAGGAAAAAAAAAAGAGTGATTCACATAGAAATGAGTAAGATTACAAAATATGCTATTCTTGAAAAGATAGCGAAGTCAAAATATAAAACTAATGTTTGAGCACTGTTTTATTTGGAAAAGAGTTCCCATTTCAATTCCTATTCTTTAACATTACGTGAAAACAACCTTAAAAGTCTAAATACTTAAGGCTCCCGTCTACCCGCCATTTTGATTTCGTGGACGTAATGTTAATCCTACGGAATTTCGACTTTAATTCTCCCATCTTTATTATTCGATCGATTTGAATGCAATAAAGTGCATCTGAAAGAGAAAAAAATAATGAATGCTTCTGTGGAATTACTTTTTCCCTCCGATTTTTAAAAATATTTGAAAATGTTCTTTAAAGACCGGAAAACTCAAAAACAAATAATTAAAATAAGAATAAAAATATTTGTAAAAACCTTAGGAAAAAAGTGATTCCACAGAAGCATTCATTATTTTTTTGTTCTTTTAGATGCACTTTATTGCATTCAAATAGATCAAATAATAAAGATGTGAGAATTAAAGTAGAAATTCCATAGTATTAACATTACGGCCACGAAATCAAAATGGCGGATAGACGGGAGCCGTAACGTGTAATTTAGATTTAACAATGTAAAAAAGATAATAAATCGCAGTCGATCTAGGTTGATGCGTTTATTCTCGGTAAATGAATCTTATTAAATTTGAAAGATTGTAAAGTACAGCTACAGAAACGATAACTCGCATGGTTTCTTACCTTATGAGGGTTTGAAGATGAAACTCTTCGCTTCTTACTATATTATCTTACAACTGAAATACAAATTTCAATTAATGACCGAATAAAATTTGCATGAAGGTGGAAGTGAAAGTGCAAAAACTTGGAAAATTTTCCTCAGATCTAAATAACTGTTGAGCCAAGAAATTGCTTGATTGAAAAGTTATACCTCTGTGGTCATGACTTTTTTTTCAAATTTGTTACCCAATTTTTTTCCAGTTCTTGTTGTGCCTGAAACTGAAACATATAATTTTCTTTTATGTAATGCATTATTCACTTTTCTACATAGTTCCTTGTACTTTCCTCTGCACTTGCGCCAGCTCGTGACAAGTCGGACGAGTCCGTTGGAGAAGAATTTCAGTGATTACTATCGACCTCAGAGTTTAATAGCAGTTTGCACCTCTCATCAGAGAAAATTGTCTTAAGATACCCTTTCGCCATAGGGAAAATGAAAGAGCACCTTAATTTGAATAGATTTGCAACCCTGAGTTGTCAGATACTCAATGATGTCCCACTCCTTCTATTTCATCTGCATGTAGACTACCTACTTCTTTAGCTCTCAGCCCACCAATGAAACCTGTGAAGAAAAGAAAAAAATGTATTATATTGAAGACACAAGCAGCTTTCAAGCATAATAAGAAATTTGAAAATTAAGTAATAAACAGTCATAGCCATAGAGGCATTACTTTTTAATCAAATCCCAAATAATCATTCTATTACCCTATTAACTGGCTCCTCTAAAGCAGAGTGAAAACTTAAACTACGAAAATAGAGGGTCTCAGTAATTGTTGGTAACTGTAAATTCGTCAGTTACTTTACGTGGGTAACTGGTTCCATGAAAACAATGGATAAATGGAAACCACATAAAGGGACACAGTGAAAAGGAAGACCGAGAAACTACGAAAAACTGCTTAAAATAAATATCTGCTCCTTATTCTCATGTATACAGAAAGATAAAGTAATGGAAATACTTATTCAAGAGGAAGCGGGGAAAAAATTCTTGTACATTACAATTTTCTAGAGTGATGTAGATGTCACTGTTTGCTATATATACGAGTAGAGTAGGAAGGGAATTATCTACTATTACATTATCAGATAAGGTGTCAGTTAAGTAATATTATTTTAAAATGTCATATTTCAGCAATTTATACAAAGGTGGGGTTATTGACTTTTGCCTAACAGCAGTTTCAGCGAGTGTGGCAAGATGAACTGTGTCTGAAATCATAGACAGATATCAAGAAGAAAAATGTTACCATTAAGCGTGGAAGCTGTAGATGGAAAAGGACGTTATCAAACAGAGATCAGCGAGCAATAGTACGAATTAATCGCAAAAAACGTAAATCCTTAACTGATCAAATAACAGCATCATTTAAATATTCTTTGAAAATATTCCGTTTTACATGGAACTATTCTACGGAAGCTTTACAGATTAAATTTTTATGGCCATGTTGCAAAGAGCGCAAGCTTCTCATTACTGACATTAATGATAAAGAAAAACTCGCATTCAGTGATAAAAACAACATCAAGACTAAAAAAAAAATGCAATTTAGTCACACGAATTGTCTTTCGCTCTTCCAACTCAGGAAGGGCTCATGTTTTTCAATGATCTGCAGAAGCATTCTATCCTGACTGTTTGGTTCCAAATGTAAAGAGCGAAAGTAAAAATTTGATGGCATGGGATGCTATTTCTCAACGTTCTTTATGACCAGTGGCTGCTGTAACCTGGTGGTATTGGTGACCGAGTTAGTGGACATCTTTATCTCCGTCGAGTCGTAGGATCGAAGCCTGATGCTGTTAACGACCCTCCGTTTAATGGAGCTATTTCATGTTAAATCTGTTGGGGATCCAATTCCTACCCTTTGCATTATGGAGAAATCTGAGAGGGAGATTACAGCTCAGATGTTTAACTCCTCACTTGTCCAAGATAGAAAGCTCTCGCGTTGCTTCTATATTTATGGTTTCCTAGAAAAACAGAACCGTTATCTGATGGCCGTAATATTGCGGTGGATGGTTTAACTAGTTTTCCTAGTTAAGTCTTTCCTGAGGAAACCATAGTTTACCATAACATTGGTGTTCAACTCGCATTCAACGTTCTTTTAGAAACCATGCTATCTGGCTTACATCGACAAAGCTAGTAATATCATCCACCACAATACTGAGACCGCCAGATAGTGGCCCCGCTTTAATAAAGAACCATAGTTTAAATGCTACGTTAATAAGCATTCGATCAAAAAACTGGACAGCCGCCGTTACACTTCCGACGTGATAAATTCCGTGTCTCTGCTCTTCTTTCGAGGTCTCCTTGGCGCTTTTTTTTTCTACAAAACAATGCACTACCACATGCTATCCATGTTATCCTGACCTTCCTAGTCACAGAGGGTGTTCGACTATTAATCTGGTTTCTGATTCTGCTTCTTACTTTTCTTCTTGGTGTAGCATTTTTAATGGCCAGATGTGTACATTTTGGAAATCGAATAATTAAAATGTAGCTCATCTACAGCCTTTGCACTGCTTACCAAAATTAAGAGTTGATTATACTCAAAAATGTATTTTACTAGTAGTGACATATTAAATTTAATACGATTTGATCCTAAATTTTAACATCATAAATTTTAGCTTCATAAAATTAATACTATAGCGTTTTATTCTACACCCCGATTTCCCACACATATTTGCAAATCAATCCTTAAAGTTGCCTCGCTGAAATTTGTGCTACAAATTATTTTTGTCACTCAACCTTTATTCTGAAATCTAGAAAACAGTTTTTGCAATAGATTTCTGAAAGTAATCTTAAGGAATGCTTACAATCGGAAAATTTTGGCGTTTATAGTTATTCAAAAAATTAATTTTTGCATTAGATTTCCGTAATTATTTTTCAGAGATTCTTGCTAACAGATTTTGCTTATCGGTTCATGTAAGAAACAGTTTTTGGGTTAGGTTTCCGAAAATAATCTTTAGGGATGTTTTTTGAGTTACAGTCGGATAGTTTTTGCGTTAATAGTTACTCAAGAAATTAATTTTTGCTATAATTTTTTTCCATAATTAATTTACAGGATGTTCATAGTAAAATAGGCTTGTGTTAATAAACTTTGCTCAATGCAGAGAACAGTTTTTGCATTAAATTTTCATAATTTAACTCCAGGGAAGCTTTTAGTAGGATATATTTTATGCTAATAAGTTTTGCTTATCAATTAATGCATAAAATATTTTTTTTGTGTTAGATTTCCATAAGTAATCATTAAGGGTGCCTTATAGGACAGTTTATATAGAGAGCTACGTAATCTGTATTTTTAATTTAATTTTACCGAAGACGCTTTTTGCCATGCTCATCCCTTTCTTGCTGCAGGTCCGATCAAGGAGGGCCCTGAAGATGATTCTGGTTCTCCACCATATCACTGGGAGATTCCTGTTCGTGTACCAGCAGAATTTGCTGATTCTAGAATAGTAACAGAAATTCCGCACACTGGTTACATCAAACAATGTTTAGGATGTTACGGTCAGAGGGAGCACATATGCAACGACTGTACTGGAACAGGCAAGGTGATGTTCATATTCGTACAGGAACAAAGATCAAAATGCGTTCTTCGTATTACTTTAAGTCTTACGCATGATCATTTCTTACACAAACAAAACAATTTCTATTGCACTTGACTGTTTGAAAATAATTTTTCTTTCATTATAAATTTAGATATAAACGCTTTCTCGTATTAGATATACGCTGTAAAAATTCAATCAAGCAAATTAAAATTTAGGAATTTTCTTTGAATGTAATGCATATATTTTTATGACATTTCAAACCCTTCTCATACAACTCTTCGCATCTTCACTGCCCTTCTTCTCTTCTCCCTTTTTAGTATTAACAGAATTTATCTAGATCACAAATACTAGTGTTTTTTCAAAAATTAACAAATGTTAAACTCAGCTTTACCAAATATGTCTCTTGCGTCAATAAAACCAAACAATTAATGAACCAATCAGAAGCCATCGTATGGAATAGAAATTACAATTGAAAGTTAAACACTTCTGTATTTAAATTCCTCTCATGAAATTGAATGGATACTAGCTGATGAATTGTTTCCACTATTTAACCCTCACTTAGGAAACACAAAGAAATATAAAGAATTGTTGACTAAGTAATATTGTTGAATTTTGTAATGGAAGAGAGAACAACCGATGACAAAATGTCTTTCTCTATAAGCAAATCGTATACTTTTATCATCAAATTTGATACAAAATGTGTGAAGACACTCTTCGTGTAATTTGCTGGATGTATTAATATATTAGTACAAAATTACATTCAAATTTTTAAACAAATAGTGGCGTTGAATACTTTAAAAGGGACTTATTTCGAAGGCATGTAGTCGAGAAATATGAGAAAAGAGCGCATGCTAATAAATATAGAGAACACCACTAAAAGAATTGCAGTAGATAAGTGTGGGATATTAAGCGAAAGAAAGGATCAAAGATGCTCATTAAAGTGCAAATGGTTAGTCTTCAAGAAATGTCTTCAAGTCAACAGCTTCACGAAATGATATCAACAACTTCACTCATGAAAGAAGAAATTGGTAAATTTTAAGAAAAGTATAATGAGTGTATTATAAGTGCCTTTTTTTTCTCGCATCGAGGAAAACCTTCATATATAGTAGAATAACTCTGTGGAAAATCCTTGGTGGCCGATGAAATGGGGGAAAGTACCAAAGTACGACCATTATAACATTTCACAGGCAACTAATTTATTGATTGATTGTTCATTAACGTCAAACCAAGAAGCAACATCCCAGTTATCTCGTAGGACGATAAGAGAACAATAGTCGTTAAAGAACAATATCTCTTTTCAACTGTGATAGAAGATTGGGAGTTTAATGTCCTCTAAAACTTTCTGAAAAATTGAGGGTTTCATATTGCTTCCAAGTGCAATATTAATAAAACAAATCAACTCAATCTATAAAAATGGCCCGTTCACTTCCCATTGATTACACTTTTGTTTTTGAATATCTCATCAATGTCGTCCTTACAAATAAGCGTTATTTCATTGTGACGAATGATTCTGAATGTGATTATGTGTTGTAGAAACACTTCGGTGTATCGCAGTCGCCATATTTAAATTTTGTAGACTGTGGGGTGATGAGATTGTACATCCCGAATCTACGATGGTTTGCTCTTATGCAAAGGGCTGGTTGTCTAGGGGGTAATTCGATTACCGAACTCTGAGGAGGTATTTTATCATTCGTTTATTAAAAGAGATGATGAAGAGTGAAAGTATATACCCAATGATATGACGAATTGACCAGTTCATTGGAGCAAAATAGATGGCTGCTTCATTTAACCCATATCGGCGAAGGGCGCTGGAACGCGCTCTGGCATTCAGAGTCTACTTCAGACGCTAGTAATGCGAAGGAGAAGCTGAAAATGGAAAAAAAAGAGGGCGAGAACGAAAGATCGCTGAATTTTGTTCTGGAATAGGTGGCGCTGCATGATCTATCGCATGACGCTGAGTCGTGGTGCCATCTATCGAGCATCTGAGGAACTGGTTTTACAGTACATTGGAAAATAAAATTAATTCTTTAATAATTAGCTGGAAAATCCAACACACACACATGCATATATATATATATATATATATATATATACATACATACATACATACATACAGAGAGAGAGAGATTGACCACAAACATTTTTTCTAATTGATCATGCACGGAATGATGGGAAGAGCTAATTTGCCCGCCCGTTACTATAACTGCAAAAATAATAATAAAAATAAAAAAATAAAAAATAAATAAAAAAAAAAACTGCTGAAAATCATTGTTTAATTTTTAACTGCTGTTATATGATCTCGCAGTCTCTACAACCACCATCTATAGGCATTTCCACGCCTTAAAACTGAAGATGAATCTTGACTTTCTCAGTACCTTCCTGGGGAGGGTTTCAAGGCAACATACTAAGAATTATTGCTAATATATTTTAATTCCATTCTTTTTAATTTCGCTCCTCAGGAGCTTGCAATCTTTAGGCAAGCATCATTACACCGAGATATCCTAGTAAGCTTTTTCTGCTCCATGGAATTTATTATCTTTGGTAAACACGGGTTACTCACCCCAGAAATATCTTTGCGATCTTTCTCTATTTTCGATTCCTCTTATTGTCAACCCCTTTTTATCTATTTTCCATTTTTTCAAATGTCTAGGCCACAGTTATTTTTTGTTTGGCGCAACATAACTACATCTGGCTCTTTCACTTTTAATCACCCCCATCACACCTTTTTAGTTTAATTAATATGAATAGGCTTTCGCAATTTAATTTCACAATTAATCCAAAGAATTAACACTATTTGAAGAGCTCTAGGACTGGGTATAAAGGGCAATCCAAAGAATTTTTATAAGCTTGAGAAAAAACTGAATCCTTGAAATGTATCTAGTACGTTCTTAGAAGAAATAGCATATAATAGTATGGTATATCGAAACACAGTGTATCTTAAGTGTACAAGCAAAATTTTTTTTACACTGATACAATGATGTGTTTTGACTTCTACCTGTCTGAAGAGAAAACATTGTTTTGAAAATTTAAACATTGCATGTAAGTTCTTATAATCTGTATTTTAACTTATTCCAGAGTTACAGTTTCAGAGATTTATAAAATTTTCTTTAATAATAAAAATAAATTTAAATATTTTCAAAAAGAAAAAAAATATATAAGTTTTTTATTCTAAAAATAAAATATGGAAATAACATCGGATTTTTCTAAAAAGTAATTAAGTGTTTCTGAGATGTAAAAGAATGTTATTGAACTAAGGCTTAGTAGAATTTAGCTAATGGAGTTAGTTTCATCTTATTTTTATGCAAACTCTGTCATGCCATCTTCTAACAGTACTTATATGAAAATGGGACAATCAATGGTTGCGTTGAATACGGTCCCTTTAAAGAAAGATCTGCTTATTGTCCTAATTGGGTAGCTTATTCATTTATACAATCTCTCTCTCTTTTTTCATAAATCTATGCTGCATAAATCCTATTTTATTTTTTCACAATTATTATTAATATCATACATCATTTTAATACCAAATAAGCTAATCACATATCGCAACTCATATCGAATTTTATCACATATCGAATTTTACAATAATGCCTCCGAAGTCAGTTCTTGCGAACTCTCGGCTTAGAAACTAACCAGTCTTTAGGTTTGTATATAAAACACTTTAGTAATGATTAATTATTTATGTTTCAAATGTCATCTTGTTTTTATTTTACAGCAACGATGTGGGCGTTGTAATGGAATTGGCAGGGAGGAAGATGATTGTAGATGCATGCGATGTAATGGAACGGGACAAGTAGCGTGTGTACCTTCTTTTATTCATTATTATTGTAAGAATTTTATGAAGAAACTCGTGACAATTATAATTCGTATTTATAAGTACACTTTACAAAATAATGCAAATCACAAGGTAAAGAAAATCGAAGAAATGTCCTTTTTTTTGTCATTTGAAGTCCAGTTTTACAAACAATAATAAGTGGAATTCTTTATATTTAGTCAATATTATTCAACACTTTATGAAACATTTAAAAATTTTCGGTAGCACTGGAACTTCTTCAACATGCAAGTTAGATGCTATGTAAAATACTGGATCTCGTTCAATGCAGCATATGATACGAAATAGATAGAAGGTCTTTTTTCGCATTAATTTCGTAATATTTTTGAAATAAATATTTTCAGCCAATTGATTTCTCTTATGTATAAGGGAATATATATATATATATATATATATATATATATATATATATATATATAAAAGAGAATAAAAAGACTTTTGTTATTCGAATAAACGAAACAATTAAACGTTCTTTTATTACTACGTTGCACTTTTTAAGAAATATGTATAATGAAAATATTCCTATAGCTTCTGAATATTAATTAACAGAGGAATGTGAGATGCATTCTAAAAAAGTCTTTATTTTTTGTACACGCACATTCCAGAGATACACAGATAAAAATAAAAGTTAAATTTTATAAAAATCTCGCAAGTATACTTTTCCCTCGACTCAGCCCCGGCTAGGATCAGAGGTCTTTAGTGGCATCAAGGCTTGAGCCTACGACTCAACGAAAACCGCCAGCAGCGAGTCCTCGGCCACACATGCTGTTCCACCGGTTTTCTGTCAAGTACAAAAAAAGAAAAATAAATAAATAAAACACCTTAGAATCCCTGCGTGAGAAGGAACGGAACTCGGTCAAAAATCGAGGAGACGCCGTACCTCGTAATGGAATAAAGTCCTTAAAACACATTTCTTGTGTTCATATACAGGGTCGAATCCTCCGATTTCAAAATACTGTACTTTTATAAGCAAACGACACAGTGATACATAACTGCAAAGGGAAAATGAGGAAGTTTTTTTACAAGTGTTTCGTATAACTTTCTTTAATAACACGTATAATGTCAATTCGATATGCAAATTCGTGCCAAACACGTTGTAAAGCGTCAGTGGTAATTGACTGAACAGCGGCTTAAATCCATCGTTCATTTAAATTTGTGGGAGATGGTGGAACATACGCTTTATCTTTTACAAACCCCCAAAGGAAGAAATCGTATGGAGCCGTATCAAGTGAGTTAGGGGACCAGTTGTGTTCACTGCTACCGATCCAACTGCAAGGTAGCCCCGTGAAAACTTCTAAAACAGCTTTCAGGAAATAGCTTCACGAAGAATACACAAGGGTCACCACAAAAAAAATTTCACAGTTTCCCTTTGTATTCATGTATCATTCTGAGTCGTTTTATTTTGAAAAAAGGGAATTTTGAAATTGGAAGATTCCTTTTGAATAATCTTGTATTAATAGCTTATCTTCTATATTACTGGTTTGAAGAGCCGTATGTATAAAAATGAATATCTAATGATTTTAATCAATAATATTTAAAAAATATGAATTCACAAAATAATAAACGATATGTTTCGTAAGGCTACTCCAGATTTACATACAGTCGAGGGGGTATTGTGACATTTTATTCTTTGTTAAGAAATAATAGAGGTACTGGATAAAATTTATTCTGTATGTTAATTGATCCTTATGTATATAATGTAAATTATATACACAATTTACTTGCAGCTGTTTATGCTGATTTGTACGGTTTCAGAAAGCAATAGACAGAAAAAACCCGTAGTATGGAGAAGATTCATTGACTGACTTCTATTATCACGAGCTTCGAAACGTCAAGAAACGCGCAGAGAAATGTCTAACCGTGGAACGATGACTATGTGGAGAAATCTTAAAATATAAATTTCCGTCTCGATTTTTCTTAGTAATAATTAAAACCTTATTATACCCGGGATAAGTATCAAAACATTACGATATATTGCGGGTTATTTCTATCAACGATTTGCTGAAACCAAACAACCAGTATTAATCGTTGCAATTCACAACATTATGTACATAAGGATTGCTTAATATACAGAATAAATTTTATCCAAATATCTCTCAGTTAGTAATTAAAACGTTACGATCTCCCCTTTTATATATGGAGAAGGAAGACTCATAGAAGCGAGTGATTTAAATATGTCGAAAGTAAGAAATGGCAATTCAATAGGCTTCATGCGAATCGATACTCTTTCGCTGAATATCATTGAGAAAGACGTCCAATGGAGTACACATGTTTTCAAATTTATCTTCCGCATGTGCGTCCAAATTTGAAAAGGGCGAGAGGCAACTGCAATTTCCGTGTTCTGATTAAAGAATGCAGTTTGATTCAATTTATTACATTTTCGTTAAAAAAAAATCTTTTTTTCAGGTGTTACGATTGCGAGGGAAGAAAAATAGTTATGTGTGTCATGTGTAAAAGAAGCGGAAAATTGAAATACTTTGATCAATTGACGGTTACGTGGTAAGGAAAATTTATAACATTATATCATTTGGAAAGTTCTTCAAGCATGAATTTATTCATTTTCTTGCCCAGAATATATTTAACAAATTGTACCCTATCTCTCCCTACCCAATATTTTCTAATAAAATTTTATGTATCAAAGTCGTTGTGCAACAAAATAAGGAAGAGCGACATTCAAAAGACAAATATGTATCCATTGGTCTTTTACCTTCTACGTGATAACTCGTGAAAATTTTGAAACTCTATTCATCCACCCTGTTACCCTTACGATCTTGGGCAGTGACGTAGTGTGGATTTCCACCACAGGGTGTGAACCCTAAATTTGCCGCCTTCCATAGAAATAAAAAAAAAAATAATACCGTGAATGCTTTTCGTGTAAAATTAAGCTACTTATAGTTTAATACGTTAAAATGAATGAATAACATTCTACCTGAGTGAAGACTAATCGCTATTGAAAAGTTTAAAAATGAACAAAACAAACATTTAACACTCCTATATATCTGAAGAATCGTACAAAACAAATTAACTTGATTTAAGAATAGGTAACAAATTTAAGCACACGTGAAATTTTATCAAAGCATAAAATAAACAATATCAACGCGGCACAACTCTTCTAAATAACAAAATAGTGGAAGGAATTAAATGTCCCCTACTCCCCTTCACGTCTATTATGAGTTGTTCGAGGACATGAAGACAATAATTCAAATATCAAAACGGATACACTAATTGCATTTGTTGCGTGACAACAGCGGATCACGTCCAGCCGTATTCTGTTCAAAATTTAAAGAATGAAATTTATTTTCCTATTTTGAATAAAATATTTGACAAACTTTTATTTAATTTCCCATAAATGTAAGTGTATTTGCTTAGATTAAATATTACAACTCTACTTTGAACCACTTTCACTTGTCCATTTGCCTTGAAATTATGTATAAGTGCCTGTGTAGTCCCGATGGGGGTACAGTTATCTGATCTAATGGTCATGATGCTGCATATTAGATTAGCTAGCTTGGCTGTTTTTTACTCCCCCCACATATGTGTTGATGGGGGCCATGTTCCCTCTTTCCCCCTCCTCCATACTTCGCCACTGATCATGCGGATAATCACGAGACTCGAGTCCCCAAAATACCAGCAACGAACTTTATGTTCTCAACTAGTCGGTCATAGTGATTTCCTGCGCAATTATTTCTATCATTGTTTCGTAGGAAGGTCTTTATACAAGAATCGAATCAGATCTTCGGTAGTCAATGATTCGGCTACAACGCTCTTAACCGTGAAACGGATTTCGTCGAATTTTTTAAGATCATTGGTTTCTTTTCAGCTTATAGACTAGGTGTGTGTGGCGCATTGGATGATTACAAGGGGTGCCTCAGTAAGTTCTGAGTTAGCCATCGTGGTGTCAAGTTTTGAAGCAGAGTTCTTCCATGTTTTCATTTTTAAAAATTTGTTTTGTGTGATACGATGTACATAAATGCGAATTATTTGCTCTTTTTAAACATTTTTTAGAGTTTTATTTTAAATTCCTTTATCACTTATAGTGCAGAAGAAAATGACCAAAAGAAGAGCAGATATTTATAGTAGGCGTGAATTTAATTGTTTATTAAAAACAGTTAATATGTATAGCAAATTCACAGAAAAACCCTTTTGCATTGCTTATGAGAATTAATTTTCACATAGTGAAAGACATGATCTTGAGAGACACTGCAAAACACAGCATCAGACTTGCATAGAAGAAAAAAAATGAAGTTAGTTCTTGGCTCTGAGTTGCGAAAAGAATAGTTGCGACTAATAAAGGGGGGGGGGTGAATCAGAAGACAAAATATTTGCTAAAGTAAATTGTAAGACTTGCAATGACAAAAGTGTTCCGCGAAATTGCTTTAATATTGGCGAAAAAAGAAACTTTTTTCGACGGAGAGAGAGTAGAAATTGCTGAGATATTTGTCTCCAAATATTTTCACACCCTTTTGATAATAAAGATATTTAAGGGAAAAGATAAAAATTTTGCTATGCCATGGTAGATAGTTACATCGAGGAAATCTCTCGGTATGTATTCCAGCAATTAGAAGACCTTGTCAATTTACTTTCTTTTCTCTAGCTTTGGATAAATCAACGGACATATCTGATGTTGCCAAATTAGAAATTTTTGTAAGTCAAATTGATAATAATTTTAATGTCTTTGGAGAACTTGCCAGTTTTCAAAGTCATTGCATGATAGAACAAAAGGGTCAGACATATTCGAAAAAAAGTAAAATAATACCCAGAAAATATAAAAATAGATTGTAGCAAATTCATTAGTGTATGCACTGAAGGAGCACCATCAATGATAAATATAGTCAATGTACTGTACTTTACTTGAAAATTTTTATTAACCGTTCTATAATAAAACATCCTTGCGTTATATATAATGAAGCACTGGGTGCTAAAATTTTAAATAAGCAACATGTTATGCTGCCAACTGTGAAATGTGTGAATAAAGTTATGTTAAGGGCATTAAACAAACGAGAATTTCATAGAATATTGTGAATTGTTTGACTTGGAATATGGTGATTTTAACCTTCAAAATGAAGGGAGCTGGCGTTCTAGAGGGCAGATTCTTAGTAGATTTTGGAAATAAAAAATGCTGTTTCTAATTTTTTAAAACAGGAACTGAAGTATCTAATGAACTGCATGGAAATTAACTGAGCGATGAAACAACCCTGTTATTAGATAACAACTGGCTATTTGATTCGGACTATTTAGTTGAGATTACTAGCATCTCAGTGATCTAAATTTAAAACTACAAGGCAAGAATAAATTATTTCCTAGCTTAGTAAACAGCATTAGTTCATTTTAAATAAAATTAAACTGTTCACCTTTTAGTTAGAAGAAGAGGATTTGAGTCATTTTCCATGCTTGAAAGAGCAAAATAAATGTGCTGAGAATGATAATATGATCTAAATATATTGAAAAAAAAAATCAAAATATATCAAGAAACATTTGAATGTCTTTTCATGATTTTTCTAAAGAAGAAAACTATATTTTCGTCTTTATAAGCCCAATTTCACTTAGTGAACGAAACATATTGCAAATACCTAGTAACATACAAATAAATGGAACTGGTTAATTTAAAAACAAATTCATTTTTAAAAATAAATTTTGGTGACCTTTTTCCCATATCAAAATACTTCTGACATTATTAATTCCTGGCGTTCATTACCATGTGAACATTACCAGAGCTAAGCAAATTTGCTAAAAATTACATATGTCGTTTCGGAACGATATACAGGTATGAACTAGCCTTTTCATTAATGAAATTGATTAAAAGTAAAACAAGGTCGTAAGTAACTGATTCAAATTTGAAGAGTTATCTGCTGCTTTCAGTAACAAATTTAACACCAAACATTAAAAGACTAGCAAAATACAAACAGGCTCAAAAGTTTTCTTTATGGTAAATAATGTTTATTCGTGTGTACTAAATGTTTTACATACAATATTTAAATATTTTTAAAAAAAGTTAATTCTGCCTATAAGCATACTTCAATTAAAAAGTTTTTTAAAAATACGCCAGGGGCAGGACTTCTAACAAGATGATAGAACAGACAAATCTAAGTACCAAGCTGATTTCACTCGCATCAACTTTCTTCACCAAACAAGACTGTTGGGCAGCTATAGCACCATCATGAAACGATTACCTTCTCGTACAGGGTGACTGACTATTATAAATTGGTGCTTCAATAAAGTGGTGTAAATTAATTAATTAAACTGCAGGGCTAAGTTATTCCTCCCTAAAGCCCAGTAGATTATATCCTTATCTCTGTTTATTAACCCCTGACCATGAACATAAGACTCTATAAAAAGTACTCGAGTTATATGAACCTGAACTCTTATGTTAAAAAAATATGCAAAAGGTTGGCCATTCTTGACAGCAATGTGTATTTTTCTTTCTAATTCCTTTTCTGTCTTTTTTTTTTGTGTATGCATCTAATTTCAGATTATCTATATATGGTAAAGGTACAATAGACTAGTGGTCATGGTTGATTACGGACCTATAGTTATCAAGGATCGAAATGGAAAATTTCTGTGCCCCCCTTCCACTAATTGGATCGATCACCATACGAAATGTCAACGCAAATATATAATTAACATTCATTTAGTTAAAATTTAATTGTTAAAAGGATTTTAAGAGCAAAATAAAATTTAAAGACTACAGAAAAAACTGTTTAACATCTAGGAAACAACTATATATTTGAATATTGCATATATAGCTTATTAATCTACCCATTTTGATGTTTAAAAAATGTTTTTAACTTTTCTGTCTATTAAAAAGCTAAAACAGTATTTTGCGAGCTTCTGAAAATTTCTCTCTTTTGTATTCCTCTATGTAAATAAGCCTTTACGGTTCTTCGGATTCCCCTTCTCTCGATACGCCAATGACCATGACTTCATAACCACCGATGCTCAAGTCACGATTTTACTAAAAACTCTCTAGCAAATGAACCACGATCATTAAATAGAATTTGATTTCGAAGCGTTTTCAAGTGGAAACTAGGCGAGTAAAAAACCACCTCGTCCTAAAATCATTGAACGGTGGCTCAAAATTATGATGTCTATAGTCGATCTACAAAGGGGGGTGTTAATTCCTACTAAACCCAATCTAATTAGGTTCGTTTCTATAGTAAAACTATCCGAGCTAATTTGTCCCACAATCTCCCTTCACATGTTTCGAAATATAAAGCTATTTCCAAAATAATCTCTTTTATGCAACCATGAGTTTAAAGTATTGTAGTCTTTCCTTATTTTAAAATATTAAAAAAAAACTATTTACTGAAACTTATTTTTCTAAAAAAATTAATCTCTTATATATTAGATTAAAGAATTACTGAATTCTTAGCTGAATCCTTAAATAATTTACTTATTCACTTTTGTGAGCTGAAATACTCCCTCTAGCGAGACTTAAATA
>BMAW01069141.1:590930-613046 GCA_019974015.1 Nephila pilipes | reverse complement strand
TATATATATATATATATATATATATATATATATATATATATATACTCTATTGATTCAGGAAACAAAATGGATGCAAATTTCTGTTTTTGTTATTGGAAAAATAGTAGCATTGATTTGAAATATTTCAACACATGTTTTCTAAAATTTTCTCAATGCGTATGCAAATGTGGGAAAATGGAAATCTTATAATTCCCTGAGACGACACACACACACACACACACACACACACACACATATATATATATATATATATATATATATATATATATATATATATATAGAGAGTGTGTGTGAGAGAGAGAGAGAGGGAGAGAATTGGCAATTGTGATTGAGAAAAGGATGTTATGCCGAAAATAACATTTTTCGGCGGTTACAGAAATTTAGAACATTACAATTAATCTTTTACACTCAACGACGGAACGGCTATTGCATTCTTATATGAAGTGAGATAATATTTTATTTTTTATATGCTCAACAGATAGATTGAGTAATTAGTGGTCAAATGGCAATCTTACCCTAATTTGTTATATTTTTAGAATCTTATCCTATCTCCAATCACTATTTCATGCATCTGCGTATAGAAATAACAAACCTTATAATCCTTTCCATCTTATTCTTAGGTTCAACCTCTCAACTTTCCAAACAATAGATATCTGAATGAGCTATCTGCCCGTTTAATTGGATCTCAAAACTCACAAAGAGATGTACGCATTGTGGCACAAGTAAGAAAGATAATTTCAGATTTCTCTCTTCACTTTTTTTTATTATGTAAAAAGTTTACATCCAGTACAATTGCTTATGTTTCTCTTGTATTTTTAATTTACTTTTATACCTTTGGGACTTTTTTGTAATAATATATATATTTTTAAAATTTTGAGACGATTATTTTAATTTGCATATTTGGTTACACTTAATGAGGTGCAAATATCTTACATTTAAGACGAGAAATGTATGTATCTTTCTATTTAAAGTACTCATATGTGCATAAATTCTACAAGATAAAATATTACATTACAAAACTTAAATTTATGTCCATTTTAGAGTGATTTATTTACCTTTGATGTAATTATTTTTACTTATTTATTATTATTACTATTCGTATTTAAAAAATTTTTTAGTTCATGCTAGTTAAATGTACATAAAAAGAAAATATATTGAAAGTATTTTACTGAAGATTAAAATTCAGACAATCTGTTCTGAATTGTTTTTGTGAACCTACTCAACGTGAAATTTAGTTATATACACTCTTTTCTAAAGTGTCAGTAGAATTTATATTATTTTTCTCTCAGTATGATAGAATAAGGTTTGACATACCTCCTTTATTTGGGGGGAAATAAATTTTAGCAATCCATACAAAATATTTTGAAAGTAAGTACAGAATAATAAATGAAAATTGATTATTGCGTACCTTAGAATAAGAAGCATTCGAACCTACATCTTTAGACAAAATTCTTAAATAGGAACTCGGAAACTGCATATGACTATTTCTCTTTATGTGTGAGCATTTTGGCTACATATTCATGTCATTTTATAAAACTGTTTGAACTATTCATGTATATTTATTAAATTTGCTGTTCATGAAATCTTATATTCCGAAGCATATAATCTTAGAAATAAAGTAAGTACAGTTTAAAAATACTTAGAAAATGTACTTTTTAGTCATAACGATCTACATTTTTTAAAAATTTCTCGCAGACGATTCTCTTGATATTCAGTCTAATCAAATTATTTAAAATAAAAATGATCGAATAACTCGAATCAGATTGTAAAAAAATGTATCAATGTTAATGATTTTCAGACCGTTTCTAAATATAATCGTGTGAAGTTTTAAAGTGGCATGGCACTCTTTACACGCTCATTCAGAAATTTTCGAACAAAATTCAGTCATTTCTGTAATCGTTTTAGCTACATAATCACAAATTGATAAATTCTAAGTCATAATTATAATATTGGGAAAAAACGAACCTCTATTATCTTGCGAGATATGTCTTTTACGGTAACAACAGAAATAAATTAAAATTACTCTAAAGCTATTGTTATCGAACGTTTTTAGGTCGCGTGCTTTATATGTCGAAATTCAAGAACAAAGTCCTTAGCCTTCTTTTTTTCTTTTTTTTAAATTCGGTAAAACTTTTCAAATAAAAAAAAAAAGGGTTACCTTTTGACTTTCGGTAGACATTTAATCTACGTAATATGATTTACTTTAAGGGTTGATATTTTTCAATTGCATATGAAGTATTTTTGTTATGAAAATGAATCTACTGATTTTTTTTTCAGAGGCACTCTGTGATAGCGATTCCTTACACGAGAGCGACCTACATTTGGAAAAGAAAAAAAGGACAATTCTATATATATGGCTTCCAAAGAGAAGTTTACTTTAAAGAATATCCTCAGCAGTATTTAGGTTGTGTTTGTTTTTAATTTTAATGCTACAAAAATATTTCTCTATCAGGGGGGAAAATGCATTTTAGCCCAACCCCTTGGCGCGATTTCATAAATCACCAAAATTGATAAGAATTGATAAAACCACTCCACGTCTGAAGCTATCATAGGGCAGAGAAACATTATAGCCACATGCGGCGAAATATCGCCAAAAAATACCGTCGTCAAGGGTAGTTGAACTAAACTGCATTTCAACCGAAGTTGAAATTTTTTCAACCAAATGGAATTAAACTTCAAACAGAGCAAAATTGACAACTTAAAAAATATTAGCACATCTGTATTTATTTGAAAATAAAAGTGTAAGCTGTATGGTTTTTGTCTGATAATTTTTTTTGTGAAGTTGACACAGGATAACAAACTTGCAGCGTCCCTCTTCAACAGCAGCGCCAGAGGTTAAAAACGCCTTACTTATCTCGCCAGATGAGACGCCTTTTCAGTCTAGTTGGTAGAGACCCAGCAAAATGCGACCGGTCAACTTTCCTTCGGATCCACTGGACCAGGGTTCGAAACAGCAGCGGCATCCAAGGTCAACTCACTCTCACCGCTCCACAGCGCATGGGGTAGAATAACATCCCTCGATGTTTTGTCCAGCGCCGAAAACTCTTGAGCAAAAACACAATTTTCGAAGAAAGCTTCAAACAAATACCTACAACTTGATGCGACAAACATATTAAGCACACGTTTGAAAACTTATTTGGAGCCCATGAGCCACACGTCTTTTGATCTCCATATCTTGTAGTCTTTTGGAGCTGAACTTCGACTTCCATTGCTCAAAACTGCTATTTTATTTAAATAATTAAATTTGACAACAGTAAAGTTTATCAGTTATCTTTAAATTTTGTCAGAAAACTGATTCAAGTATTAGAAATTTTCAGTATCGCTGATAAATAATCTGATCTGGTTAGCGATGCATACAATTTAAAAGTAAATATTAATTCAATTTAAGCATTTTATCATATATCCCACTTTATTACAATCTGCAGGAAATTTATAGTACTATGTAATAAGGAGAACGGAAAAATTAGAAACATTTTTTTTAAATCTAATTATTTATGCATCAATAAAGTTATTGTTGAAATTTATTCATTAAAGGGCTTGGAACTTGCGGAGAAAATATTAAAGAGCATAGTTTACTTGTAACTTTCAATAGAGAAAATGTTTTAAGAATTTTAAATGATTAATTGTTACAAATAGGTTGTTCTAATACGTAAATATGAGTAACAATGTTTCCAAACCAAAGTTTTTTAAATCAATTTTTAAGACCTGCAGAAAAAAGAATAATAAGAAGAAAAGGAAAAAAAAAGAAGTGTTCAGGTATAAGTTATTCAGGAAGTTTCAGGCATAGCCTTATGCTTTATAGAATGTTTCTTTCCAGCCAAAATAAAAATCGGTAAAGATTTAGTAATAAAAAGTAGAGGAGACCTTCCAAGAATCATGAACCGTTCACTTACTTGTGAACCATCAAGCCAAAACTCCAATCAGTCGAATCTTTTTGAATTTAAATACTCCTCTGAAAAAATTTCCAGTTCCTGCAGATAATAAAAGAAAAAATATATTTGTTCGTTGTATTGGAGAAAAAATACAAGGGAAGATACGAAGGATGCAGAGATAATCCCGTTTTATGTCTAAATTGTTTTGAAAGTTTTATTTAATTTTTAAATAAATTGATATAATTATAAATTGATATGATTTTATATAAATGATATATATATATGTGTGTGTGTGTGTGTGTGTGTGTGTGTGTGTGCGTGTGTGTGTAGTTACAGATGAAAAAAATTAATTTTTAAGACAAAGAAATGCAAAAATATTTTTCTTTCACAAGCAAAATAGAGGTACAAACAAATACTTCTTTTTAAATTTAATATTAAATAAAAATAACTTTTATTTTCTATTTAAATCCTGTGCATTTGAATTAGCAAATTAGGTTTCAATCTATAGTGATGCAAAAATGATTTGTTCTGAGGATTTATCTGTTAACATAATTTGTATTTTGTGTTTAAAACATGAAACCGAATGATCAATAATTATACTTTTCTTATGTTACAATGTTATAATCTATATTTTTAAATTTACATTATGTAAATATGAAGTACTCTAATTTTATACGAGAATCAATTTTTGTAGTTTTAACTAAAAAAAATTCAAATTTAGGAAAATAATTAAAAAAAACTATTTATAAAGATTCAGTATTAAAAACAGGCTAAAATTTTTTAAAGATACGCTTTGTACAATTCGGCGGAATTTTTAAATTAATTAAAAAAAATTATGAGATAATTTGCGCAACATTTAATATTCTTAAATTAATCCAACTAATAATCCAACTTTTTGTTAATTATTCCAACTCATTTATACAATTTCATCTTGCTTTTGCATCTCTCCTCCTGTCACAAAATTATTGACATCACAGATATTCTTTCTTTTTTTATTGACAATTCTACAACAAGTACAAGATATCAAATCTTATCGTTCCCTCGTGGTTCGTTACAAAAAGTTTGACAAAGAAGAACTAGAATGATTAAAATTTTATTTTGAGCAATTGGTTTTATTTTTGATACTCAAATTATTTTCTGAACAAAGGCATCTATTATTACGATTTTCATTCTCGATACTGTATTGGGACTTTTCTTAAAGTTACTTTTTTGTTGTATTCAATTTTTTTATCATGCCATACATGCGATGGGGGGGGGCTAAAAAGTATATTTTTTGACTACAGATGGCATTGTTTAGGTAAGTTGGTATTACCATCTGTTGAACGGTTCCAAAACAAATGTGATTTGTTTCAAAACAAACATGACAAAATTTCGACTGCTGTAATGTCGTGTTGCCATCATTTTGTGTCGAGATATCACCGTGAAAGAAACATTGACTCATTATTATTCATCGAAAACCAAGCAAAAATCAAAACCATCTGTTATTTCTGATGAATCTGCTGCAAAAAAGGCAAAGAAGGTCTCAACGGCCGAGAAATTTATAGCGACGATTTTTTGAGATACGACGGGCAAAGGATAATATTGGACATTAATGCAATGAATGATCCCACTTTCATTCCCGACATGAGTACTTTTTGAGGCCTCTATATATTAATTTCGAGGAAAAATGCAAGAAATTGCAAATTTATTGATTTTTTTATAACCGGAGTTTCAGAAATTTTTTCATGCAATATGTTACACTGGTAAATTACCGGGAATACATTAAACCGTGAATATAAAATAAATATTCATGATAATAAGATATTTTATTGATTGCTAGTAAAAAAGTATTTAAGAACATAAATCGTGTTCTGAATAATAATACTATGTATAAAACTTAACAATTATGTAACAAATAAGATGAACTTATACGTGAATAATTTTTTGTCAAGAAACAGTTTGAAAGGAAACTGGGCATAAGAGGAGTCGAAATTTGGTGAAAGTCAATCGAAATAAAGATTATGATGCTTAAGTTTAAGAAAACATTGTGGATGAGTGGGGCCTTTAGAGTTCCAAACGCCTGGAGGAGCTCGTTTTGATTCTGAATCGAAACTCGGGGGGTACGAAATGGCTGCAAATTGTCTCCCGAGTGAACAGGCTGCAAATTTACCAATAATTACCCCCGCATTGAACATTTTCATCGATAAAACTCACACGATGAAACGGTGCGTCATCGTCCATAAATATGATGTCACGATCGAAACACCTCGAAATAGAGAACTTAAGGCTCAAGAACTTCATCTCTGTAACTGTTACAGTTACAGAGATAGTATGAAAGATATGAAGATCTGTTTGATCGTCCAGCATGATGTCTGTCCACACCATGATTCACCCTAACGGAAAACAATGCCTTTCTGCGATGTTGTCCTGGTGAAAACGTGTTCCACGAACTCGCCATATCGTTAGCCACAGAGAATCAGTGTTCAGATTAAAGCGAGTTTTGTCATCAAACATCGCATAGTCCCTCTGACCCAAATTCCTGTATACCTTCGAATAAATTTTTTGAATCAACGTAGATTTTGTCTACAAATTCCTTTTTTATGACCTTACGTGGCTTCAAAATTAGAAAAACACATTAGAAAAGTTTTGTTAATGAATCTTTTTGCTGTCAATAAGCAGAAATTAAGACTTTCCGTGAAACATGGTAACTCGAAAGAAAATAAATATATTGATATTTTGTAAATTGAATAAAATAGAACATTACCTATTACTGGATTGTTTTCATAATATAGTCCTTACACAGGAAGCTATGGTACTTTGAGTTCTGAACAATGAAATTTTCTTTAAAAGTCACTGAATTTTTCAATTTATTGCAATATAAAATAATTCTTCTCAATTTAATATCTCGAGAATTGTCTATTCTCCATATATATATTTTAAAAACATACAAAAAAATTTCAGGTTCATTGATGCTTAACATTTTGAGGTATTGTGTTTTGCAGTAATAAAAATATCATTTTCAGAACCTTTCCGGTCAGAGAAATTCATGATCAAGTAATATTATAACAGCTCTAACTCAACTTCTAAATAATATTGAAACAAAAATCAAATATATTTTTAAATATAAAGTATTGAATTTTAATGTGAAACTAAAAATTTAAAAAAATCGATAACTTGATCAAATACTGTTTTTTAACTGTTAACAGGTGTATGCCACATTAAATGAGCGTTTTTATGCGTAGATGTGAGGCAAACTGTCTGACATAGAGTCCAACATAACCGAGTCGCCTGCTAACAGTTTATCTGGAAACTTGTACTCCTGTAGTAGATGTGAGCACGAATGTGCCTTTGAAGTCGCACGGTTATTGACAGGTCTTGGTGAACGGTTGTGACTATTGGCCGACCTGGTACTCACCGTCGGTTAACATTACCTCCACTTCGAAACGTTTATTATTGTCTTGAAATCACACACTGATAGACATTCAGAATTCGAGACATTTCAGTTTAGGATCATCTGGATTCAAGGATTCCAACAATTCTTCCTTTTGAAAACATGTCCAGTTGCCTTCTTAGTCCCACCATTCGTTCTGCTTAATCTTTTGCGACGTTCTTTCGCATATGAATTGCACCAAACCTGTCTGAACAGCTGAGTGAGCTGATTTGTCTCCTTTCCGATGTGCACAGGTGTTTTGCGCATGAAGAAACGACTTAAATGTTTTACTTAATGACAAAATTTCACCTTTAAGAGGTGATGTTCCAACAGTTATTTAGAACAAATTCACCAATAATTACCCAGATTTTGCATTTTACGGATAATGCTTGAAATTAGTACTCCAGTGTATGTTCCATTCAATAAATATGTTGCTCGAAATTAAGAAATTGATGAATGACCAAAAATGTTCTGTTAAATTCAGTAATTCTTTATTCTGAAAGCTATGGTCAAAACATAAACTTCACTTAAAAGGTGACTTTGACGAAGACCTTGAAGGAGGCCTTGACGAGCCATGGTGATAAACATACAATTGTTGATAAATATAATATATGTTTATAGCAATTCATCTTTCTTTTCATTTCTTATCGTTCCAGTTTTTATCTTTCATTCAATGCAACATGGCTAAAAATATTTTCGAATTATTTACAGACATCATTTTATTCATAAAATAAGTAAAGAAATTTATGGTTACTTAGATTTTGTAGTTCATGATTTAATTCAATATACATAATTTTGAAATAGCCGAATTTATATTAAGGATCACATTTTCTTTGAATTGAGAATTTAAAATTACATATAACTTTATTAGAATAATGTGTTAATTTGACAATACTGGAAAATTAACGATTTCGGCATTTTTTTTCTGCCCATCATTAAAATAATTTCATAATTACATAACAAAGTAAAACAAGTACATTTTTATAGCATCCGTCCTTTTTCCTGTTTTAAATTACCCTTTATCACATCAATAGTGAATTTCCACTTTAATATCAGTAATTGCAATGCAAAATCAATTGCACCCTATTGGCATTGTATCGGTTATCTAGCTTTTTTTTTATCCGTGACAGATATGGATTTTTATTGATACAGGTAAGTGTAAAAAGGTGCATGCTAAAAGCGATAAGACTAGCACAGTTTCGATAAAAAAAAAATTGAGATTTAAACATCATATTCGGTATGGATAATTGTAGGAGGAACATAAAATAAGGTAAGCCATTTCAGTAATTTATAGATAGGAAGTAACATTTTGTTGTGTACAAAATCCAACGACTTTTCATTGTATTGAATACGATCCATAATTTAATGGAATATAAATAAACTGACAGAAAACTATGCGTATCGCTATCATTTAAAAGTGTAAACAAATTAGCAATTTATCACTGAAGTAGATTAGTTTTGATTCCATGAAATATGAGATACGTTTTGATTCTGTCAAGTTTAAAAAATGAAGTGAAATGTGAGAAAAAGGAAGAGAATGAAGAATTGCCACGTGTTTTAAATTATTAATTATTCCTTAATTAGGAACTCTTCTTTTTTTAAAAAAAATCTGCGGTATTGAATTTAAGTGGCAGTGGTAGCCTAAAGATCATGGCCGCAAACTTGCGGCCAGTGTTGTTTTCGTCGAGTCGCGGGTTCGAGCCGCGATGCCACTAAAGACCCACAGAGTAGAGGGGCTGATACATGTTAAATCTGGTAGAGGTCCCAAAGTCCTCCCGTTGGCGTGGTGTGAAAGTTTAAAGAGGGAAGTGCCAGCCCTTGACCAAAGTTCAAAATTACGAGGTCCGTCACCAAGGGACCTCGTGTTGCTTCTCGATGCGATGTTAATAAACACTCATTCATTCCCTATTGAATTCAAAATCTTTTAAATCTATTTCAACATATCAGAATAAGATAAGAAACTATTAAGAATTCGAGAATTTCATGGAATTAGGTGAATTTCGGGATCACATTTAAATATTTTTTTACAAACATCTTTAAAAATTTGAGTTCAAATTTTATCCCAAATCAATCATTGGATAAAAACTGCTTTTTATTATAATTACAAACATAAACTGTATACCTGAAAAGGCTCTTAGCAATTCAATGTTCTTGAAGTTTAAAAATAAATTACACACACACACAGATATATATATATAACACATGGATCAATAAGTCCCGAGACTGTGCGGTCGTTTTTTTGCGATTTTCTCCTTCAAACGCACCAGCAAGTCAATATAATAATCACTGTTGATCGATTTACCTTTTTCGAGGTAGTCAATGAAAATCACGCCATGCGTATCCCAAAAAACTGACGCCATGACTTTGCCAGCTGACTGCTGCGTTTTCGGACGACTTTCGTCAGTTGTGCGCCACTCAGATGACTGCCGCTTCGACTCAGGAGTGTAGTGATGTATCCATGTTTCGTCCATGGTCACGTAACGACGCAAGAAATCTTTTTTGTTGCGAGTAAATAGCGATAAACAGCTTTCTGAATCATCGACTCGTTGCTGTTTTTGTTCCATCGAAAGCAATCGCGGCACCCACTTGGAAAAAACCTTTTTCATGCTCAATTTTTCATGAAGGATAGTAAATACTCTTCCATATGATATCTGTGTCATCTCAGCAATCTCACGGAGCTTCACTTTACGATCTTTCATTATAATTTTTGTCACTTCACTCACATTTTCCGGTGTAACGGCTTCCACAGGTCTACCCGAGCGTTCCGCGTCATTTGTGTCGGTACGACCACGTTTAAACTCGGCAAACCACCGAAAAATCGTTGCTTTTGATGGACAAGAGGCCGAGTAACATTTTTCAATCCATTGTTTCGCTTGCACGGTGTTTTTACCCATTAAAAAACAATGTTTTATCAGAACACGAAACTCGGTTTTTTCCATTTTTTAAACAAACTACAAAACGACTTTACTCCAACCTCGATAACTCAGCTGTTTCTGGTCCGATCGACTTAAAATTTTGACACGTTTCAAGCAAAGGTTAGTACTCTAGAAAGACCTGGTTACTGGCTTACTACGAGCGCCATCTCTGGGTTAGTCTCGGAACTTATTAATCCATGTGTTATATATATATATATATATATATGACAGGAAAAGGAAAATTTCTTAGTTCTTTTGCTTTAGTGTAGTACTGTACTTATAAATAAGGCACAGTTAGATTCAAGCATTTTGAGACTGAAATTCAAGCAGCAAATGAACCATACTTTTTAAACTTTGCACGTTGATGTAATTTTGTAAAAGAACAATTCCATGCTCTATATAAATGTATATTAAAACTTTGGTCACATAAACTTCGTATTCATCACAAAATTCAATTTGAATTTTCACAAAGAAAATGCAACATAAATAAGTCTACCCCATATTTTTAACAGTAAACGATTATCATATATTACATAAATAAATGATGTACATTCGTAGAAATAATCCAACACATGTAAATGAGAGTAGCAAACACTGAATTTTTTATTAAAGTTATATTTTATTATATTCTTAAAAAGCTATATATATATATATATATATATATATAAACAGGATAAACGTCTTCATATTAATTAAAATTTTAAATTGTAAAATCGTATTTGTTATTGAAAGTTTATTTTTATTGAACTCAAAATCTTGTTATTTTTAAATAAATTAATGGATTCAATAACCAGTATTGATTGCGCTATGAAAAATCATTTTTTTAATATTTAGATATGGAAATCTAATATTAAAAAAATGATTTTTTTTATCCGTAGTTTTTTCGCAACTGTATTTTTAATAATACAGTTGCGAAAAAACTACGGATAAAAAAAATAGAGTACCACGCATTTGGACTCTAAATAAATGAAAGGAAATACTGAGATTCTTAATAGTAGCTTTTGTTCTAATTTGTGAATAACATTGAGCTTCTTAAAATTCTGTGATTTTAACGATAACTTCTTAGTGAACTCTGCGCCCGCCAATATGTTAGTCGACTTTTATGTTGTTTTGGCACACGAAATAAAGCACTTGTCCTATGGTTTTGTTTCACGAAAACAATAATGTTTACATACTTTCGAAAAAATACAGGCAATGAAAAATTCTGTAAATAAATCTTTTAATTTCTCTGGGCATTGATAAAAGTTGTTGCTTTATAAATATTTACAAAATTTTCAATTGCCATTTTATTCTTTTATAAGATATTGGTTTTCTTTTTCATTTAAGAGTTATTATAGAGGTTGGGTGTAGAATACTTATGGAATACTATATTCTCTTAACAAAATTTCTTGTCTCTCATTTTTAGAAAGAGAAAATCTGCTTATTGTTGAATAGTTTGGTGTTTTTGGATTTAGCCACAAACAGCCAGGGGCGAGATGATGGATGAAATGAAATATCCTGGCTCTGGGCCTCCACCAGGAAGTAAGTAGAGTTTGTGTCATGTCTGAACCAGGACGGGTTCAGTGTAAGCCGTTATATTAAGAAAAGTATTAAGTCCACCTTCACGAGTTGTTGAGGAACAGGAATCCATGCCGGAAGAGTTTTTGGGATAGAAAAACTCTCCAACATTAATATTATATTCTGATTTCGCTAAACTCTAGAGCCGTGACAATCCGTGATCAGTGGAACAATGATGATCCATTAAGTCACTTCAAATGCTCCACGAAAAAATAAAATACACATTTAAAATTTTAGCAAAAGAGAAATCATTACAAAGTAAAATTAGGATGTTTAATATTAAATTAACCCGATGGTAAATAGTAAACTGATCCATTTCAATGAGATAGGTGACAAAAGAATGAGAAAATTTAGAAGAGACGTAAGTGGCTTAGTAATTTATTCTTCCCAATATTACTGGAAACTGCAAAGATCATCAAGTTCATGTGTGGCATCAAATTCGAAATTATTATTTTTTAAGTATTTTGAATGTTATTATATAAAAATATTGACATCAATCAATATTGATATTTTATTCTTATATAAAAATAACACTTTGAAGAAAGGGTCTACCTGTGACGATATTCTATTAACCGTCTCGTCTGTCATTTTAAAGTTTAATCACAAAATTGTAATTTTCAAATTAAGTTCAAGCACAGACCAATTAATTAGTATAGCTAACTATATCTAAAACATCTTTATCTAATCCTAAAATTATGGAGATAATCTCCACAATTATGTCCCTCTCTACGAGTGCTAATAACTTCAATAATCTATCAATGAATTCACTTACCGGAATACGATGCAAGTACCTCCATCAACTACTCCAACGTCATTGAGTCCTAATCTCATCAAATCCAGGACAGAAGACTTGGGAGCACATCCACCAGCAAAAATGTTATTGCCATAACCTTATAATATTTTTTATTGAAGTCTATGTTACTTTTATGCTACTTGACTCAAGTTTTATTTCATTTGCATCATCATGTTTCATTTGATTGAGAAGAAGCTGGGAACTTAAATATAAAATCTAAAAGAAGTCTCAGAAAGGAAAATTCGAAGGGAAAATTCGCAACCAGCCCTTGTTACAAACCCTTTGCTCTCAAAATACATCCATGACACGTCTTCTTCACCCCCTTTTTTATGATGTATTAATGATAGTGATCAATGGCCTTTTTTTCATTTTGGGGCCTTGTTTGCCCAAAAATTGATCATCTCTCCCTTAAAGTTTACTTTGCATAATAAGTATTCAATAAAAAAAAATCAGAGTTTTGTGTTCCTCGACTTTAAAAAGATTGAGAACTACGACTTCAAAAAACAAAGCGCATTCGTGTGCTGCTCATTTCTGTCTGAACTGATCCATTTTTTTTCTGGTTTAAAGTCTTTTTCCATTTTATATCCTATATTTCAATATATATATAAACTGCTGTTTGTAGAAAATGCAACACCATGAAGGAATCATCAGAATCAAATGAAATTCGCAGCAAATGTCAATTATAGGATATTATGCAAATTAATAAAGTTTCAGAGCCATCGCGCGTGCGCGGCGCGCGCAGCGCCCTCTGAATTGATGCTGAAAGCGTATAAATAAAGTGCTGTAGCGGGACGTTGAAAAAAGTCTATGATTATTTGTTAGTGACAAACGTTTAGTGAGACCTGAGTATGCCTCCACGACGGAAGAATAAGAAATTCAAGCAACTTACGGAGTTTGAACGAGGGAGGATAATCGGTCTTCGAGAAGGAGGATTTTCCTATCGCGCAATAGCAGCTCGTATGCAGCGGAACAGTTCCACAGTGATGCGAGTTTGGAAGCAGTGGACCGACGAGCACCGAACAACTCGAAAAACAGGCACTGGACGACAGAAGGTGACGTCAGAGCGCGATGATCGACACCTGCTCCGCATGACGGTGAATGATCGCACAGCTTCCTCCAGGCAGCTGGCAGCACGTTGGTCTACTGCTACAGGTGTACAATTGTCGGCTTCGTCAATTCGTCGTCGTCTGCTGCGCCGTGGATTGCGTGCAAGGGTGCCTTTATACAGGATTCCCCTCACGGCGAATCATCGACGGCTGCGTCGGCAGTGGGCTCTTGAGCACAGAGACAGGCGAGCTGATTGGCACCAAGTTGTCTTTTCAGATGAATCACGCTTCAATTTGTGGACCCATGATGGCCGTGTTCGTGTTAGACGTTATGCCGGTCAACGCTGCCTTCCTGAGTGTATTATTGAACGACATAGTGGTCGAACACCCGGAGTTATGGTCTGGGGTGCGATTTCGTATCATGGACGATCCAATTTGATACGAATTGAGGGTAATCTCAATAGCAACAGGTACGTCCGTGAAGTGCTACAGCCCGAAGTCGTTCCTTTCCTTCAAGGCATCCCTGGAGCTATCTTTCAGCAGGATAATGCACGCCCACATGTTGCGCGGACTGTTCGAGACTTCTGTTCAGCACAACGCATGCAACTTCTTCCTTGGCCTGCTTATTCACCGGATATGTCGCCTATTGAGCACGTGTGGGATATGGTTGGTCGGCGTCTCGCTCGTGATCCGCGTCCTGCAGTTTCCAAAGACGAACTTTGGTTGCGCATACAAGCGATATGGAATTCTCTTCCTCAAGCAGATATTCAACATCTGTTTGACTACATGCCACGTCGTATAGCAGCACTTATTGCAGCGCATGGTGGCTGCACCAAATACTGATTTCGGACGCTTAATTTGTTTCTTTTGTTTTGAAAATTTCATCATTTATTTGTATCAGTACAAGTCGTTTCTGCATTAAATTTCATTTGATTCTGATGATTCTTTCATGGTGTTGCATTTTCTACAAACAGCAGTATATATATATATGTGTGTGTGTGTGTGTGTGTGTTACTATTAAGATATCTATTTTGCAATACAAATATTTTCGAAAAATATCAAAAATTAATATTTTAATTGTTTATTTGGTTTAGCAGCTTATTGTAATATCCTGTCGAGTTACGTCATGAAACTCTTGAGCATTCGTATAATTATCGTAGTGATTCGCATTTTTTGTAACTTTAGTCTCAAATGAGTGTACTGTTTACTCAATGCATAATTGAGAACGAAAAATATTCAAGTAAACTTCTTGTCATGTGAATTGCTTTAAAACGTTTAGTTTTCAAAAAAAAATTTAAGTTTCGAAAAACATTTTTTAAAACTAATTATACATATGAATGAATTATATATCGACAAATGTAACATTTTTACATGGGGCATACTTAAGAGTTTATTTTTAGCAGAGCGTTGAATGAATTTTTAGCTTTATTAAAACGTAATTTTCCATGTGAACAAAATATATTTTCTTACAGAGAACAGAAATATTTACTATTCTGTATTTAAAAGCTTAATGTTTCATACGAGAAAATAAACTTTAAAATTGCCCTAAATTTCCTTATTTCATTAAAACTCCTTTTTGATTCTATGATTGTAAATAATTACAGTTTTTAAATACAATTATGTCTCAAATCTTTACTTTTTGATATTTATTACTTTTGATATAAACACAGAGTGTACATTTTATGATGACAGTGCAGTGGAACTCCAATATCTAACAACATTATAGCTTTGTAGATTATCTAGTAGTTAAAACAGAACTATTCAGTGAAGAAAATTTACGTAATAATGTCAAAATTTACGTAACTACTTATAATTGTTTGAAATCAATTAATATTTCATATTAATGCAGAATTTAACATCTAATATCAACAATTAAAAATTTTTAGTAATTAAAGATTTAAAGAAACTTAAGTCTATAGTTTTTGTATCATTGTTTTTGAGTAGCAAGAAACTCTTTTATTTTCAAACTTTCTTTTAATTTTCTTTTCTTTTAATTTAACATTTATTATTAAAAATGATCTATAAAGAGCATGTTTATACACTTAAAGTTTCATTTTCATCCAACTTAAACTACAGCTTTTTGAAAACCAAGGAATATACTGCCCCCTCCCCCCACAAGAAAAAATTATTTTGGCAGAATATCATAAATTATTTTATTTATGTTGAATTACATTGTAATCCATCTCATATCAAATAAAGTATTATGTTTAGCTTTATGAATTAAAGTGAAATTCTTAGTGATGTATTTTTCGCTTTTTTTTCAATTAATTTGTAGAAAATTAATTTTCTACTAAGCTTTTCACGTAATAGTTTAGCTTAATTCCACTGATTTTTGATATCTACGAAAGTTCTTAAATCCATTGTATTTAAATATTATCTGCAATTATATATATAATGATTTAACTTTAATAATTTCTCAATTTCTTTCAATAATAATTTAATTTTCTATTCTATATCTTATTCAAAAGTAAAGAGTTCATTCTTATTTCCAGATCCCATTCCAAATTATCCTTTTATTTATTAAATCACGCTCTCATAAAACTAGTTAAATCCCTATTCCCACGATCATAAATCTGCCAAAATAATCCCTACTAGAGTCCTTGTTTATTATGAAATTCCTAATCATGTACCACATGTTCTATGACGTCTCTTATGGAAAGATCCCTGCTATATAGCAAAAAGCACAACGAAAAATTCTCTCTCTTATTCTCTCCTCTCTTGCTTTTACACTCCTCTTGCTCTCATAATCTTTATCCAACGGCGGAGTTGTAACTACCGCCGTGTGGAAATCATCGATCTCTCCACTACAATAAGATAAATTATCCATAAAATTGGCTTCGACTGTTTTTATAAACTGAATTAAAATATTTAAAAGAAAGGCATGACTTTAACATGACATATACAGGGTGTCCAGCCTTAATGTGAACCAATAACTAATTCCCGAACCGTTCGGTTGAGATATGCACTTCCAGTTTGAAAAATGTCTTTAAAAAAGGTAAAGAATGTTTTTACGGGCTTTTCAAACCAAAAACCAATTTAGAAAAAAATTACAAAAAATAAATTTTTATACGGTCCCCAGGTCCTATCACTTATATTTAGGAAAAGATGCAGTACACAAAAACAAAGTAAACACAAAAAGTTTCATTTTATTACGATAAAAACTGACCGAGTTACGGCTACATAAAGTTGAAGCATTTGAAATGCTCAGAAAAGAGGGTCGTATATAAATTGAGTTTAGAGAACAATTGAGTTTGAGTTTAATTCACTATCTACAGAAAGAGCAAAAGAAAAACATCATAGTAATATTAAAATATCGTAGTAAACATCATAGATTGACAATTTGTATTGCTGTATGGCAAACAAACAAAAGTTAAATTAAAGAAATACAACTTGTACCGAAAAGATTAAAACAGCGTGTTTTAACAAATAACAGCAAATAAATATAGGATTTCCGTTCAAATTATAACATAATGTGGAATGATGCGCCAATCATGAATCTGGGGTTTTATTATATCAGAATGACCAAATTAACTTAAATAATGTTCAAAATGACTGCCTTCCGCAGAAATGCAGTACCGAACCCGCATCAGAAACTCCGCCTGTAGCCTCTGCAACATAGTTGATGTCACAGACCTACCTGCATGTCATGCTGATTCGATTGATTAAATCGGATTTACTCGTGGATTCATGTTCGTACACTTTGCTTTTTAGGAAGCCCCAGAGAAAGAAATCCAGAGGACTTAGATCGGGTGAGCGCAGGGGCCACTCCTGTTGACCTCTGTAGCCGATTATTCGAGTGTCAAATGTCTGCGCCAAAAATGTACATGGTTGCGCAGATTTGTGTGTGGGTGCATTATCATGCTGGTACCACAAGCGCGACAAATCCCGTAAGGAAACTTCATCTTCTAAAAAATCGGCTAACGGTCCAGATAAAATTTCCGTGTATGATTCTGATGTTAATGGTCCATCGAAATACATTGGGCCAATTAAAGCGCTCTTCCATATTCCGCACCACACATTCACCGACCAACGCACTTGGGGGCGATTCGGTCGTATTAGATGTGGGTTTTCGAGGGACCAATAATGCGTCTTCTGTGTATTAATAGTGCCTTGCCTCGAGAACTGGCATTCATCCGACCACAAAATTTCATTCAAAAAATCTGGATTTTCATCCAGTGTGTTTAACACGAAATTGCAAAAATCAAAACGATGCTCCTGGTCTCCGGGCATTAGTTCCTGCGCCAGGACTGGACGATAAGGATATGCACCGTACGTATGTAATATGTTCCACACCGTCTATTTTGAGTAGGAACAAGCCTTGCTAATATCCCGGACACTACTTTCAGAATGAGCCAGAGCATATCCTAGAACAACCTCAGCGGATATCCACAAGCCTGAAGGTGGGGCACGAGACAAGGGAATATGTCTATGGCAACTCCCTGTTTTATACAAGCGTTAAACATCACGGAAAATTGTACAAGTTGGATGTCTTCGACTGGGAAATTTAATGGCATATAGTCTTGCCGCCTCTCTCTTATTTCGATTACACTGCTCATACAACAGTATCATTTCGCAGTATTCTTCATTTGTATACATCTCGTTCTCCCGTACTAGAATTCGTATTATTAGAATACGACTGCATGCAATTCCAAGCGAATACACAACAGATTTTTAAAGCTCGCCATGATCAGTACCGTAGCAAATCAGTCTGCAGCCGCAGTAAATAAGTCTATTTTTTTGGAAATGCTTTTGAAATGTTTTCTTCGTCAAAAATATTTTATTTTGTCTATGTTTTACACGTACACAGAATAAATTTTATTTCTTAAGTACTTAATTATTGTATTACTACCGTAATGTATGTACTTTTAAATTTAAAAACGATTTACATCAGAGTGACGTGCAAGAGCGAAAGTTTCCTGGCAGAGTTGCAATTAATTTCATTTTTTAGACGGCCCCTTACTAGCTTCTTGAAAATGGCCGAGAAAATGGATGAAATGCATGATTTTCAAAGTTCCATAACTCGGCCAGTTTTTATTGTAATAAAATGAAATTTTTTGTGTTTACTTTGTTTTTGAGTACTGCATCTTTTTCTAAATATAAGTGATAGGACCTGGGGAACGTATAAAAATTTAATTTTTGTAATTTTTTTCTAAATTGGTTTTTTGGTTTAAAAAGCACGTAAAAACTTTCTTTACCTTTTTTAAAACATTTTTCAAATTGGAAGTGTATATCTAAACTGAACGGTTCGGGAATTAGCTTTTGGTTCACATTAAGGCTGGACACCCTGTGTGTGTGTGTATATATATATATATATATACTGAAAATTTATGAAAGAATAATTTAAAATATTTAAAAAGACAAAAATCTAGAAAGAAATGTAACAATGAAAGAAAAATAAATGAAAATATGGAACCCAGCAAGTCAAAAAGCAATATCGGGCTGAGGACCGATTAAGCGGGGTTAAACTAGTTTAATGGAACCAACCTTCCCCCTTTGCGACTTGGTAGGCTGAATTAGGAAATCCAAATTGCAAAAGAGTTCATGATTAAAAGATGCAAACAAATTCAGCGATAAAATCTACAAAAATAAAATCTATAATTCCTGGTAGGCTGAATTGGGAAATCCAAATTACAAAATAGTTCAATGATTAAAAAATGCAAAAAATTTCAACGATAAAATTTACAAAATAAAATCTATCATTCTAAAAATTATCAACAGATCAAAATATAAAAATTACTTACAAAATTCAAAGAAATGAAGATTCAAATATGTGAGTAGTAAGACGGAATTTTCTTTAAGCTTCAAGATGTATATCACATACTCAAAATGAAAAAATATAACACATCATCACCATATAAATTGAAAAAAGATTTAAATCATTGTTTGATTGGTAATAAAATGTAAAAGGATGCAAACAATTGGTTGGTAATAAGTTGTATGGTAAAGGAGTATAACGGTCCAGAGAGTGAGTAAAAATGTAAGCTGTGTAAATGTAAATAAATAGATTCTTCACGGCTAGACCACTAACAAGCCGACTTTGTGGACCTATTGTTGTGTGGTGGATTTGAAATTGGATCCCGATTCGCAAAGATGTTTAATATATTTGTGATGTATATAAGTATTTAAGAAATTTATTGGATAATCATGATCCAAACAGTTGTTGAAGAATTTTTTAATGTTATTAAATTTGTCTATTTTATGTGTGGTTAATTTGTTATTACGTAATAAAAAGCCCAATAAAATATTCCTATAAATGGATCTGTGTAGATTACTGTTCCAAAAAGGTATCTTAATTACATGGAATTCGAATCTCTCTCTTTTATCATAAATATTACTAATAAGTCTATTGTCAACTATTTGCAAATCGAGATCTAAAAATTCTACTGTATTTGAATTAAGATTAGTTTTTAATAATTTGAGATAATTAGGGTAAAATGAAATATTTGGTTTAATATCCTCAGTTTTACCTAAAATATTTAGATCATCTATGTAACGAAAAAGAAAGTAAGAATCATTGTCAATCTGTTGTAATTCGTAAAAATGTAAACAAAAATTGGCCAGACAATTACTAGCTGGACCTCCCTGAGGGAGACCCTGAATTTGTTTATAGAGATTTTGACCGAAAACTATAAAATTCTCTTGTAATACAAGTTTAATGAGAGTATTGAATTTTTCCTGTTTTATTGTTTGATAAAGATGATATTTATTGTATAAAATTGCAAGAACCTTAATTAAATCTTGAATATCTATTGAGTTAAAAAGGTCTTCAAAATCATATCCATGTACAGAGAATACCTCTTGTTCCTTCATGTTTTTGACAATTTCAAAACTATTTTTAATAATAGCAGTATTTTCAATATTGTCAATAGATTTTTGAAGAATGGATTGTAGAAGTTTGCCAGATTTAGTGATATAGGTGTTATATCCATTCGTAATACTTCGAAATTTGACAGGATTTTTGTGAAATTTTGGCGTTAAGAAAATATAAGGAAATTTAATGTTTGTAAGGTGTAAACCCACCTTCTTATTGAATGCCAAAAGACGATTATTTATTTCTCTGTTACTATATTTGGATAATTGGAAAACATTATTATTCATTACATGTTCACTCAATAATTTATGATAGTAAAATAATAATTCAAAATCAATATATATATATATATATATATATATATATAATTGATTTTAAATTATTCTTGCTGAAATTTATTTTGATCGATAAAATTAAATTTCTATAAACACGTGGATATTTATAATTATGTTCTATTTTTGCAGTTTTCGAATTCAATCTCCCAAAGCTTTTCTTTAATAAATATTGTACTCAAAATATCAACAAATACCAAAAAATAAAATTAAATGTAAGGACATGAAACTTACTAAGCAAAAATACAAATTAAATGTTTAAAAGGGCACATAAAAAGTTTGGAAAAAAACAGTGCTTTAGAAATAAACTGGTAGAATTCAGTTGAATTTCAGCTAGCTCAAAGTGACAGAAATTATTTTTCATATTAATCTAAAATACCTTCCAGATATTATTTGATCCATCATTTAATTAACTCAATCATTGGATTAATATAATTGGCTCAATTTGTGTATAATGAGTACATAAATTAATTTCTTATCATAAAGTGTTTTTATTTGCCTTGGATTATAAATTATTTCTGAGTTCATGGCTTTTTTGTGATTGTTATTTCTTTAGTTGCAGTATGTCCTACACCTCACGACAATGATGGATACGTTCCAGATGAAGGTATTTATTTTCACTTTCTTGATAATTTATTTAGAGTGTAACTCTGTAGGTTAATTATTTTTAAAATCATTGCAATTTTATTAAGCCGTTATTGCTGACGATCAACACGATATTAATTCTCAAGGTTTTTTCATGACCAATTTCCTAAAAAAAGTTTTGAAGAAGTACTTTCTTGTGTGCTGGAAGAAAGAGATTTATACTTATCATGCTTAGAATATTATAAAATTCAATATTTTCGAAGCATAAAAAGTTACAAAGAATTCGTTTTAAAATTGGAATGTGTCTTATGGTTGGAAGATAATATACGAATATTCATCCTGAATCCAAGCAACCAGATAAGTTGAATATTACTAATTGAATGATTTTAATAATAATTGAAAATTAAGTAAAAATTATTGTTCTGAGTATAATTATCGAAATATATATTGTACCTGTATGTCTATCTAAAAGTCATCTTTCTATTAATTAACAGAAATCATACATTTTTAAATGAAAAATAATTAGCATTTCTAATATAAAAAGGAATATTTCATTTTTAATAATATAGCACACATTTCTAAAATAATAATAAATTTTTCATTTATAACAGTAATCGCAAATCTTTCATTTCTAATATTAATAATAAATATTTTATTTCCAATAAAAATAATAACTGGTTCATTTCTAGAATACAGATTTTTTAGCAATAAAAATATTTCATTTCCAATATAATAATAACAAACATTTCATTTCTAATAACATAGAAATTATAAGAATAATAAATATTTCATTTCT
>BMAW01069141.1:531492-590889 GCA_019974015.1 Nephila pilipes | reverse complement strand
TAATAATAATAATAAATATATTTCATTTCTAATAATATACACATTTCTAATAATAATAATAAATATATTTCATTTCTAATAATATACACATTTCTAATAATAATAATAAATATATATCATTTCTAATAATATACACATTTCTAATAATAATAATAAGTATTCTTCTTCGAATAATGTTATTCCATTTTAATCGTCTTAATATTTTCTGGGTTTTATCATTTTTATCATTTATTTGAAGTAATATTTTTTTCTCAAAATCCTCCCTCTAATTGGGGAGCATCTAATAGTCCAAAAAAAATATGGTAATCCTTATCATGGATTACTAATGCTATTTCATTTTCTTATTAGAAAGATTAAAAAAAAAAATTTAATTGAAGATTTTCTCGGTTCCTTCAGCTGCACCAAAATGATACTTCAACAGTAACTTATTCTATCTTACTCAGAAGTAGACTCTTATTTTTTGATTTTTTTCAGATTTTTATCCTCGCTACCTTAATAGTAAAATTGTTCAGTTGTGTGTGAAACGATTGTATGGAAAGAAATGCTGAAAATTTATATTTATTTGATTGTAATTTATCATACATAGTTTTAATTTTTTATAAATAATCTGAAAAATGTCACACTTTGTATTTAGAAGGACTTTATCATTGAATCATCTTTTCGTTTATTTCTGACACATTTTCTTACACTTAATAAGAAGTCATTACGCCGTCCTCAAGTAAATGTTCCATAATTTAAGATTTCAAAAATTAACATTTTTACAAGTTTTTTTCTCGAAAATATGTGAATAAAGAAACCAGATACAGAGTAGGATTTACAAATAAAAACATGCAAAAACTATATTTATTGGATTTGTTTTTTAATCTTTTCCCTCTCTGGTATAATAATGTTACAGCCATAGCATATCATTTCAAGTTATTTCACAGCATATCTTGAAATAATTAGTATTTTAATGTCTAGATTTGTTTTCATAGTTACAAACGCTTTGGAAGTTTTCATTTATCATCTTGGCAACTATAGGATGAGTTTCGCGTCTTCTTAATATGGGGTTATTGTTTGAGTCAACGACAAAATGGTCACCAGAGAGTTTTCTGAATATCATTTCTGGTCGACATAAATAAATAAGTAGATGAAAGAATGAAAGAGAGAGTCAGAGAATGAAGAAGATAAAAATTCCATTGCTTTATATTTCATTACGTTATCGATTGCTTTAATTCTAATATTTAATTCGATATTTAAGAAGTTCTTTTTTTAAAGTTAGCACCTTTAGCGGCCAAATCTTTTCTCTGCAAAACTTTGCATGGAATAATTTACTTTCATTTGCTATAATTATTTTTACTAAAATTAACTTTGTGATAATTTCTTATTTTTATTGCGTTTTTGACCCAATTTTAAAATATATTTTATGTTTCTATTCAGCACTAGTGTTGACTTGCTTGATAATATTTAAAATAATATTTAACCAAATGTTTGTAAAAATGCTTATTGAAACAACAATTTATTTTTAGAGTACATTCAATAATAGTTTTGATCTGTTACAGGTATTATAATGCCTCCAACTGCCCCTCCGTTTGAGATGCCACCACAGCAGCGGATGCCCGTTGTAGAGTAAAATATTCTTTATATTATTTCGGTGTTACCGATTAGAGTTTCCTTGATAACGGAAATATTTCGCTTCAGTTATTGTTAGAAATATTTTAGTGGTATTAAGTACATATCTGATCTATAACAAACGTATTCTTAATATAATGAAAGTATGTAAATGTGTACGATGTTCACAATACGAGGGAACCGAAAATCTTATTTCTGAGCAATACAACTGTTTCTATACATACTTTCAATTTTTAGTGCGAATTAAACTTATTTAATTATGAAGTACTTTGATGTGAATTTCAGACTAAACACTTAATTAATTATCAATAATCTTAACAATATAAGAGACAAATCGAAATCACATTTATTTATTCTTTTTTAAACAAATATTTTTCCTTTATATATTTTCATCAGCTACAGTTACAGAAATCATTACTACACAACATCACATTACAAAACAATTTTATATAACTACAGAAACTAATAATACATTACACAATAGAACAAAACTTATATACCCAAGTATTACGGAAATTATGATACATAATGCTACTAAGCGATACCTTGATAGAAAATTTATTTATAATGATTATTTAACAATAAGGATAACTAAAACACTCTCACTATTTTTTTTCATTTTATCATTTTATAATTTATGTTGGATAAATTAATTCAATGGCACAAAGATCGCCAACAGCGAGGTAGAAGCGCTTCAAATCAGCGCCAACTTTCCGATTGCAATGTGCTTTTTATTTTAATGAGTGAAATGGTGATCAAATCTCTTCTTTAGTTATATATGAAACTACAGAATAATTAGAAGGAAGAATTGTTTGTTAAGGACATTCAAAAAAGTGTTCATGATACTATCAGGAGTTTGAAATTGATAAATTATTTCTCTCAATTTTCATCGGAAGTTGGGAAAATCAAGGTAATTAAAGCTTTCGTTTATTGTTAAATTTAAATTTTCTTTTAAGAAATAACAAGGTAATATTTGGCATTTAAAAATAATACTATGTTTAAATTAAAAATGTCGACTTGAAACTATCTCTCGATTCCATCGTCTAAAACAAATACTGTCATATAGAGCGAAAGTGAAAAAATATTTTATAATATATTAGATTTAAATTATTCTTCCTTTTAGAATCCTTTCTAGAACTGTTATATGTATTTTCACCTCATTACTAAAAGTAGCAAGATTTGGGGTAGTATTAAAAGAAAGGATTCTCTTGATGTTAAATAAATAAAAGCACACTGAAGTTTACGAATAATTTAAATGTTAGACTAAGGGAGTAATTTTTCTAACATCACTGGATTATAAAACATTTTTGATCATACCTCTTTCTCTAAAAAAAAAAAAAAAAAAAAGAGAGAGAGAGAGAGAGACAGAACAGAGTTCTTTAAATGTGGTCTACCTAGATTAAGATTTCTTTAACTTGACATAACATATTGTGACGTGGAGCTATTTTTGTCTTATTTTCAATAACCTTTAACATTTTACAATTCGTGTATCTTTTTTTGTAAGCTTAAAAAGCCAATTTCTCAAACAAGGATTTTTGACAGTATTCGTGGATATGTGAAGTGTGGTTATTAAATAACGAGACTGGTGATGTAAGCATTTTATTTTGATGTCATTCATATTTACTTATATAGTCACCTTCATTATACACCTTTTCCCTATCCTGACAATGCTCCATGCGAATCTTCCGTTGTTTGAAACAGTGCTGGAAGTCTTTTTCTCCCAGGGACCCGCTTTCTCTTTCACAGCTTCAATGACTCAAATATTTCCCCTTTTTATAATGCCTATTTCACCTTAGGAAACGATAGAAGTCACAGGGCTCCGGCGAATAAGGGGAATGGTCTATCATCGGAATGCTGTACTTGGCTAGAAACCTCTTGACAGACAATGTGGAATGAGCCGGCGCATTGTGCTGGTGAAAAAACTCGCCGTACGGATTCTTCGTCAACTCCTACAGTTTCAGCAATTGCACGAATACTTTACCGACGGTCAGATCGAACCAGATTACCGATCTTTTCGATAGTGTCATCCGTTTTTGACGTGGGAGGGCGACCTGGGTGTGTATCATCTTCAACGTCTTCTCGGCTACCTTGAAAATACTTAAACCACTCAAAAACATGAGCCATACACTTCACAATTCATTGTTATATACTTCTTTCAATAAATTATAATTTTCAGTAGCGGTTCTTCCAAGTTTCAAGGGAAATTTCAGAACAATTCCTTTATCACTTATAATTTTTTTCTTCGCGAAACAACAAAAACAACGAAACTCTAATGTGAGCAAAGGCTACGGGTATACGAATTTGTTTGCAACGAGAGACACTGAGCATTCGAAAGAGAAGGCTTCGCGCTAAACAGCAGCTGGTCTGTGGGTATTTAGCGCATGCGTACTTTTTTAATAGCCATACCTTGTATTTCATGAAATGTGGAAAAATTTCTGTTCACACATCAATATAATTCAAAAATTACTTTTTGAATATTTTTTGCTAACCCTAAACTCTTTATTAGTATATTTGGTTTTGACACATAATGACTTAAAGCTCTCTGTGTATATTACAGTTTTACAATAATTTATTAATTTAATTGCTTCATTTATTCAATTGCCTCACAGTTTTATGCACTATATTTCTTTTATCTTATTGTTCGATAATTATAAGGCTTTATGCGCACCAATAAATGACAAAAAACAATAATTTATTAATTATTTAATGATTCGTTTGGAAAATGTATATTATGAGAACACTTGGCCTTCATAAAGCGAAATTATTCCATAAATTTTCTGCGTAGTTTTTAAAAACTTTTTCGTGAGTGAAATGTTTATAAAAATGTTTAAAACATCCAATATGACGTTTATTAAAAGTATACTTTCAAAAGCTTTGATCAAAAAATAAACTGAAACTTGATGCAAACCAGATAAAGTCAAATTTTAGTACACGTTTTGGAAAGACTGCATCATTTATATAACAGTTACAAAACAAATTATTCTATTTGTCATGCTTACACGGATTCATACAAATTACTATTTTATTACTTAAAATTTATGATATTTGGAAACGTGTCATTTGTAAGTTATTTGATTCATTCTTAAATTTATTTTTCAAGTTTTATGCCATGAGCCATATGTTAAGGTTACTCAATGATTTTGTAATTTATATAATTATCAATATTCCTCGTTATAATGACAAATTAGTTACATCTAAAATATTTTTAGATTAGGTTCTCTATCTGATGAAGATGTTCGTGAAGCTTGTCTTCAATTTGCATCAGAAAATTGTTGTTATGGAACAAAATTTATTCGAGAAACAGCATTGCCTAAAATATTCAACGGTTGTACATTCCACGCAAGTATCTTTTCTTTTTTGAAATCTAAGAATAAGGTATCCTGATATTCACTCTCTTTTATCTAACATTTTTCCGATTCATTTTTAGTACCAATTGGAGACTTATGGCGAAAAAAGAGAAACAGCGGAGCGCCATGAACCATATAGGGGTAATATATAAATACCTTTTCTTCATCATATCTTATTTTTAAGAACCTGAAGTGTAGAAAGATTAAACATACAGTAAGCGCTCTTTAATCCAGGTATGTTTGGGGGGCTGTACCGGATTAGCGATTTCGCCGGATTATCGAGGTTCAATATTGTTTTAACGGGGATATCAAAATAATTATCTCTATCTAAGCGGTTTAAGCGAATTTTTCATCTGCTTATGCACTTTCTGAATAAATATGGACAGTATAAATATTCGACAAAGTATTTCGTTACTTTAGCGGTTATAAAATTAAATTTAAAACATTGTACACTAATGAAATATTCTTGTATTGATAAAAAAAATGTTGCAGAAATGAAAAAATTCTACTTTTGCTATTTTTTTGTATTGTTTAATTCGCATTTGAAGAACACCTGTTGGGCTTCTAGAACATTTTATTGCAGAGTAAACTTCATGTACACTGTTATAATATTGTGCAAACATGATATGTGACTCTCTAAAAACTAGAAACACGGTACTGAAAAGAAAACTGATATTTACACTACTGAACGAAAATGCGAGCAGCGCTGTGTCGCGACTTTGTGGTCATAGTCAATCAACTTCCTAATCTACACCAAAAAATCCGACCCGATCGGTGTCGGATTATAGAACGTACCGAAACATCGAATGCTGGATTGTTAACATTTGATAATTAATGTATTTTCTTTTTCTCTTTTTTTGATTGGAATGCAAATTATAATCTGGTAGTAATAATTATAGAAATTAGTTTGAGCTATGACACAATTTTTAATGTAAAATTGTTGATTACATTAAATTTTTGCCTTTTTACCGTAAATTAAATGCACTTTGGTAAAAGAAAAAGGTATCAAGATCAACAAACGGCCAAATACGTACAAAACAAAACGAAAGCGAACTGCTCGATTGAACATAGGATTAAACTACGCCTTCTGTATTAGATTACTTCGTATTCCTCATATTTACTTTTCCTTGGCTACAAAAGTAATATTTAACTTTTTACTAATTATCAATTTTTTAAAACTTATTTTTAAGAATTCGATAACGAAGAATTTGCAGTTAGAAGAAAATTATTCCTCATTTTACAAATCAGACCATTAATTTCCAATTATATTATTGAATTATCTTATTTTCTTCTACCACTACAGCATATTACTTCAAAGTTGCCACATTCATGTTCTAATTTTTTTTCTTTTCCCGCATTGTAGTTTTAAGTTATCCATGATTGGAAATTCTCATTTACATAAAATTTAAATTGTCGTCTATGTGTTCTACAGTATTTTGTAAAATTAAATAACTCTAAATTAATTTCTGTCCAAATTGGGACATTTTTACCTGATGCGAGATTTAATTGTCGTTTGGAGTTCGAACCCAGCTTATTTAAACTAAACAAGTTATGAAATCTCTAAATATTCGTGTTTAGCGATTCTCTGACTCGTTTTTTTCTCTAAACAAAAATACTGCGATCAAACATTGCCCACATTTCTTCGCTATTTTGAATTATCGTCGACAATGTAGAGTTAGATATCCCAAACTTTTTACAAATTTCCGTTTTCGAAATCCTTATTTCAACTGCCTTAAGGCTCCCGTCTATTCGCCATTTTGATTTCGTGGGCGTAATGTTTATCCTATGGAATTTCGACTCAAATTCTCACTATTTGATCTATTTGAATACAATAAAGTGCACCTGAAAGAGTAAAAAATAATGAAAACTTCTGTGGAATTACTTCTTTCCTTCGATTTTTAAAAATACTTTAAAATATTTTATAAAACTCACAAACGAATCTTCAAAATAGGGACAGTAATATTTTTAAAAATCAGAAAAGGAAAGTAATTTCGCAGTAGCCTTCGTTATTTTTTGCTCTTTCAAATGCACTCTATTGTATTTAAATGGATCAAATAGTAAAGATTTGAGAGCAAAAGTAGAAATTTAATAGGACTAACAATACGTCCACGAAATCAAAATGGCGGGTAGACGGGAGCCTTAAGCAGCTCTGTTTTCATTTTAAACAAAGAAGCGGATTGTTTTCGCTCCGATTCCTCTGCCCTTTTATATGCAAAAAAAAAGTAATTTAAAATACAAAATCAGTAAATTTTTTGCCAAAATTCACTGATTTAAACTCAATATTCACCGACTTCGACATATCCATCACCGAATTCGCAAATTAACAGAAAAATAGATTGAAATGTTGCGACAATAGCAGTGTCTCTTCTTATCTAATGATAAGCAGTAACCTAGCAACAGTTGCACACCTTGTTTACTTCTCCTGTATAACAAAAAAAAAAAAAAAAATGAGCATAAACATTTGGATTCGAGATGGGAAATTTTTTCGTGTTAATCGTTTTTTCTTTTGTATTAAAAGAAAAAAAGGATGAATGAAATTACAAATAATTTTGTAGGCAACGTAGTATTATTTTGTGTTAAAGAAACTTGATTTTTCATGGTAAGCGTTTTCGTGAAAAACGGTTAATTAGTATTTAGTACTGCTATATCAATTATTAGTATTTAGTTTCCTACGTATTATTAGTACATGAATTATTAGTATTTAGTTTCCTACGTATTATTAGTACTGAGTTTATTAAATGTTTTCTGGTTGCCTATTTCTTTTTGATTCAAGATCCGCTAAGCACTCCTAATACGTTTCGTAATTTTCAACTTCGGTCAAATGATGAGGCCGTCATCTGAAATGGTATCCCACTGCGTACAATCCTGCCACACAATCGTTAAGACTTACCCCATATATATGCAGGGGTCCCTCTTTTTCTACGGGTCTTTAGAGGAAACAGGACTCGAGCTGACGAAGAGACGGTAACAGCCCCAGCCATGAGCTCACAACCGTATTATTCGGAAAACGCAGCCGCTTGACCGTGGTTTAAAACACGAGGCTCGTCTTTAATAACCCTCGAGTAACTTCTAATGTGTGAAATATCGCCGGCCTCGTGCTCGACTACTGCAACCGTAACAGCGTCATTCTAGAAATATAATCATTACACTCATATTATTCTTCGTTTCTTGCATTCAAATTATGTGAGGTTTCTCTGTTTTAATCTCTGCATAGTTTAATAAAGTATCATCATTAATTTACAAATTTCCCGTTTTTTCATGCACACTGAATCTGACGGGATTCAGTGTCCTCACTTTGGTGTAGAAATTGGGATTGTTTATCAACGTCACACTGAGTAGCAACACGAGGGCTATGGGCGAAAAACCTAGTAATTTTGAGTCTCAGTCAAATGACGAGAACGACATCTGAGCTGGCAGGTCCCTCTTCAAACTTACACACCACGTCAATGGGTGGACTTAGGGCCATATTTAACTTGCATCAACCCCGCTACTCTCAGATCTTTAGTGGCCTCAGGAGTGGAACTCACGACTCGACAGAAACAACTCCAGCCTCAAGTTCACGTCCATAACCAATAGGTTACCACAGCTATGATGTAAAGACGAGGTTTAGAGAGTGAAGAGCCAGTTCAGGTATCCTCCTAGTTGCTTGACTGTGTGAGAAATTACGAGGATTGTCAACAATAACCCACGTGTTGCTTTTAAGTACGATTTTATTAAATTATCAGTCACTTCTTTTTTCTCGTGGTACTGGAAAATATTTATTCTATTCATGTCATCCCTCCAGGAGAATACGTTGATGGCCCAGAGAACGGTTTTCCCCCCGCACCTTGGACTATTGAGGTACCCATACCAGCCATGTTTGTACCCAGTATAGCGAAAGTCGAAGTTCCTCACACGGCTCGGGTGAAGGAATGCTTACGATGTGTGGGAAACTGTCGGATTCGATGCGAATCCTGCTACGGCAGAGGAGGAGTGAGTATACAATGATTTTATTCTTATTTAGAAATTCCGTATCACTTATTTTGTTTGCTTAACCTGATAGCGACAATAGCGAAGGCATGCACGAGTTACTCAAATTTTTCATCGATTGATTTATTTACCGTATTTTTTAACTGCGGAGTCCCATCGAAGTGCAGAGACTCGCTTCCCCAAGTCGCAACGACAGGAATAAAAGCGTTTAATAACTGGTAAGGCATTCCTTTCTGTTGTCAATGGTGCTGTCAGAGACGCAAAAGATTTCTTCTGGCTCAAAGGTGTCCAGATCAAATGAATCTCACCAAGATCAACCAACCTCTGTAAAATGCGATGATACGAGTGACGTCAAAGTGGTGGCTCAGGGTTTGAACACTAGATGGAAGCCCATCCCAGAGTATAACTATTGTTTGAATGCACATCCGAAGCGAAAATTTACATTAGTATGCTATCTTCTGTCAAGGCTTGGAAATATAATTGCATGAAAGTTCTAAAATGATTAAATAAATGCAATCAATATTGCTCTGAATGACTGCATTCTTTTGCTGCATTTAAGCATCAAATATAATGGCACCGGAGAATGTGACAACATTACCCAAATTGTAATAAAAGCTGTCAGGATCGGCGCGGAAACCACAAATTTCATCATGCCGACATATTAGCATTTTTTGTTAAGACATCAATGGATTTCAACAAGAATGTGCCATAGAGGAAGAAAATGTCTTAAAAAAATCATCGTTTTATTCAAGGATAAATTTACTTCATTCATCAATCACCATTATTCAATGATAAATTCGCTTTCGTTTTTATTCCAGCAGAAAATACAAGAGCTAAGTTTCTTCAAAAATTGGATGGTTAAAATAAAATAATACATACAACTACGCTGCAAGAATAAATGTTATTCCATATAAAAGAAGACAAAAATATTTCATCTTATCAGAAATTGTGTTTTTATCAACAATGCGTTTATTCGTATGCTTCCATAGGTGAAAAAAAAAATCTCAGCTTCAAAATTGAATTGTTCATCTAAATTTTCGCATCTGCTCTTCAAAAGAAAATATTGTGTTACTGACAGCGTTACAAATTAACAACACGCACTGATTCTTCAAAGGAAAAAAGAAGTTGCGTTTATGATCCAGTATTTGTGTTCAATGGTGAAAAACAGATTCAAAATGTTTTAGTGCTTAGATTTTTAATATTCAGAATTATTACATATAAATTCAGGATTCGTAATTAAGTCATAAAATTTGAAAGTTTGATATGTTCTTAAAGGTCTTGGTTTTCATTAGTTATAAATTGTTATTTCAAATCTTCAGTTCATATTTTTTTTTGAAATTTTAATTGCTATTCTAAATTTTGAAATTTTAATTTATTTGTCCTATGTATAATATTTTTTCTGATGCAATGTCGTGAAGGTAAGGAAAAAAATATGATTGAAGCAAATAATAAATCAAAACATCCAAGATCTGGAAATCAAAATTACAAAGATACGCAACTAATTTCTTTTGACCCAAATAATAATATTAATGTGATCTCATGGTTAAAATATTTCAATGATAAATGCCAATAACTTTATCTGGAGGATTTATGGAAATTTGCAAGTACCTGTAATTACTTGAAAAACAATATTTCGACTGAGAATATAAAATGTTATGACAAAATCAAAAATTAGGAGGAATTCACTTGCTTCTTAATTGCAAAATACACTCATGGACAAAAAAAATTAGCGCACCAAGAAATAATTGCGGGATCGTAACGAAACTTGGCATGAAGGTACATGTCGGGGAGATATGAAAATGATTAGAAATGCAGTGTGATTGCGCATTACGTATAGTCCGTAGAGGGCGTTTAACGTCGTTCTCCGTGGAGTATAAAACAGGTAACCAAAGCTTGTTTGAGTGTGCTGACAAAGGAAGAGCTGAGGTAGACATCCCATTACGCCGTTTTCGAAGACAATATGAGCAGCTGTCGCAGTTTGAGAGGGGGAGAATTATCGGCATGATGGAAGATGGGTGGTTAGCTAGGCGAGTAGCTTGTCAATTAGGCCGCTCTGATTGTGTTGTGAGGAGGTGTTGGGACAGTGGAACCGAGAGATGTCATTTACACGAAGACCAGACTCAGGACGCCCTCGACAGACCAGTCGTTGAGAAGACCACCCAATCGTAAGAAATACACGCGTACAGCCAACTGCTTCATCGGCCGCCATCCAGGCACAGGTAGCACCTTCATTAGGGGCCCCTGTGTCTTCTCGAACCATGCGAAGGCGCCTGGCGGAAGGACATTTGGGATCGCGGCGCCCATTACTGTGCTGCCCTTGACGCCCTCCCATCGAAGCCTCTGTTTGGAGTGGTGCCGCGCACGAGGAAACTGGACTGCAGCGGAATGGAACCAGGTCGTCTTTAGCGATGAATCCAGATTCAATCTCAGCAGCGATGACAATCTTGTTCATGTGAGGAGACCCCGTGGTGAACACCTCAACCTTGCCTTTGCTTTACAGCGACACACCGCTCCCACAGCTGGTGTGATGGTATGGGGTGCCATTGCCTACAATACACGGTCACCCTTAGTATTGATCCGTGGCACCATGACAGCCCAGCGATATGTCCTTGACATCCTGCAACCAAATGTGTTGCCACTCATGCAACGGCTCCCAGGAGCCATTTTTCAATAAGACAATGCTCGGCCTCACACGGCAAGGGTGTCACAAGACTGTCTCCGCACTGTTACTACCCTTCCTTGGCCTGCCCGATCCCCAGATTTGTCTCCAATCGAGCATATCTGGGATCATTTGGGACGGCGAGTTGGGCATCCCACGAGTTTGAACGAACTAGAGACAAGGTCACAGCAAATATGGAACGAAATGTCTCAAGAAATCATACAGAACTTGTATGCCTCAATACCCGATCGTATCGCATTGTGCATTTGGGCTACAGGGGGTTCAACAAGGTATTAAATCATCCGTTCTTTTGCCTTTTTCTCTGAAATAAATGATCCTTTTTTCTTTGATTTTCTAATCATTTACTTTTATCAAAGTAGTCATTACGTATGTAAAATTTCGTTTCATTTTAACGACTCCTTCTTGGTGCGCTAATTGTTTTGTCAAAAGTGTATATTGCTTCCTCAATAAACAAATTAAGTTATTTCTCACAAAAAATATATAATAAATATAATGGAAAAGAAGTTGTTCAATACTTCTTTGAAAAATTAGAAAAAGTCAGAGAGAATTAGGATTATCCACAGCAATGATATTAGAAGGAATAACAGATGACCTATCCCTTAACTTTAGCAATTACTTTTTTTAATCCTCCTAATAATCCCACAGAATGGCTCTCTAATACCACTACCAAATAAATGAACACAATGAGAATAAAAAATTTGAAAACTATTGCGATACTGGAATCCTAACATTCAATATTCCCATCGATAAATATCAAAAGTGGCAACCTGGACATTTAAGGCCAAATACCTTGTCACAAAGCTCATTTCCCAGACAAATTTCTAAACCTTTAATAGAACAAAAATTCATTTTCAAAATAAAGTACCTCCAACGACCTGTAGATTTTGTGAATATCAATGTGTTATAGTATGCCTAGTGTGGGGCACTTTAAATAGATTTAGACTCCTTGCTAGACAAAGAACATGTCAAATTCCTGCTCCACTTAATATTGACATAAAGGAAGAAATGTAAATAATTATTACTAAAAGTATCTGGATGTATATATATATATATATATATATATATATATATATATATATATATATACACACACACAACATAAATTATCCCTACTATGAGTCCTTGATACTGACTCGACAGTTTCTATTATATCACATCATTTTGTGGTAAAACATCATTTAAAATGAATTCAAGATTCAAGATTGAATGAATCAAGATTGTCATCACTGCTTAGATTGAATCTGGATTCATCGCTAAAGATGTTTAATTTAATCAAAACAAATTTTAATAATGAAATAGTTTTGCATTTATATAATCCGGATGCAACATGCCATGTTTTTATTGATGCATCATAAAAAAGTGTTGGAGCTGTACTGAAACAACCTGATCTCTCAAACATTTTACACCCAAAGGCTTATCAATCCAGAGTCTTAAGAGATTGTGAAAAAATTCTGCAATAACTGAACTAGAGCGCCTTGCAATGATAGATACTTTAAGCAAATTTAATTTCTACCTTCATGATAAAAAAAAATGTGTCATTCATACTGATCATGAGGCTTTTGTTCGGCTCAAAAGTGTTAAAAACTTAAGAAGTAAATTATTCAGCTTATCAATATAGTTTATTTATGAGTATAAAATTAAATATTTAAAAAGCTCTATTAACATTGAAGCAGTTATGTTATCCAGGCATCTGGTTTCTCATCACTTTCAACATTCAGTTCATTTGCTTAACGAATTCAAAACCCAACAAAAGAACGATAATTTATGTGGATCTAATTACCATGAAATTAAAGATGTTATAGCTATTAAAATATACATAAAGTAGCTGTACACCATTTTCATAACGATTAAAATTATTAAATCAAGCTTCAGAGCAATTTGGACGCCCTAGTGTTAAAAACATGTTAAATTTAGTTACTCCCAAAACTATTAGCCTAATATTACATCAGATATTACATAATATGTTAAACATTGTATGCAATATCAATTTAATAGGAAAAGAAAATTAAAAAAAAAAAAAAAAAGACTTGGCTTGCTGCAACAAGTTCCCCCTACAAGTAAACCATTTGAATGTATATCTGACGATACTGGTGAAGGTTTTTTTTTAATTACTATTATTCCGCACAAGGAAATTCTGTATATTGGAATTGTTCATGCAACAAAACACGTGTAAGTGTTTCCTTATAGAAATAAAAATTCTAAAACTTATGAAATACTGCATTTATTTCTTCTAAATTTTAAAAAAAAAATTCTTGGAAACTGTAATATCAAACATTTGTTAACTACTGCTTATCTTCCTTAAACTAATGGTAAAGTTGATATTACTAATCAATCCATAATTATAAGATTAACATATAAAGTAAATTCTTCTTCAACTAAAATTCCTTGAAACAAATAATAAATGGATATAATTTAACTCTATTCTCAAGAACTTAATATCTACCAGAATACTTATTGTTTGGACTTTTTCTATATCAATCACTCAGAGTCTGCCTTCTCTATAAAGAGCCCTGAGTGCAAGAAACCATTTGGGACCCTAAATTTTTTGTAAAGTAAAAAACAAAGTTACGAACACGAACATATATTACTTTAATATATAATAACATATATTACGTTCATTTAATGAGTGAATTTTTGTTTTTGTAAATACATTAATTACTTCAGAAAAATTATAGTTTTTTGCAATTTCATTTTCGATGGAAGTGCATGTAAGCGTTCACCACACATGCTTGACTAAAAAGCTCAGTTTAGGTGGGTATACTTGGGTGTTCCCCAAATCAAATAACAAAAACTAACCATTCACATCATCAAAAATTAGCTTGAGAGAAGGTTGTCGAAATTCATAGATCTACTATAATAATGTTTACGATAAAATGAACTTCATGTCATACTGACAACGATAGGAATATTGTCAAATTTTCATGTGCAAGTGTACATTATTTTAATTCTTGATCATGTTGGGGCCCATCAATCGCAGGCCCCAGGTGCATAATATCCGTCTCACCCCCCCTCCCCCAGAGGTCCCGCCTTACAATCAGTTATAGAACAGAATAAATAATATAAACCTGTTGCACAAGCACGTAACTTAGCTTTGCAAAGAGCTAAAGATTATCATGAGAAAAATAAAATTAAATATGATGCTTATTTTATTGAAAAAACTTAATCCAGGTGATCTTTTTGCGTATGAAGAATTTCATTATCCACTAGAAAATTGTGTTCTCCTTTTTCTGGCTCTTATGAAATAATTAAACAATATTCTGAAGTCATTAATGACCAAAACCAAATTCTCTCTCTTTGACAAAGAAAGATTCCCTAATTGTAGATATTTCTAAATTAAGATGTTTCTATTCACCTGATAAGCTGAAATAAGCAATGAATAAACAACAATAAACAAACAAACATCCAATACCTGCCAGTACAATAAACACCTAGACTTCAAGAGGGGCGTATAATTTTTGGGAGCTTATGGTTACTTCGCATTCTTTTGCATTTCATGACTATTAAATTTTAATAAATGGCATTCAACTGAAATTATTTTGCCATATATATATATATATATATATATATATATATATATATATATATAGGCATGCATGTGTGACTGTGTCTGTGTGTGTAGGTGGTATCTGCATCTGCCTGGACGAGACACCTTCTAGTATTTTGGAATCTAGAGGGGAGATACTGCATTTTCGGAATCAGTGTTGGCATTTACCAGTTCAGTGTGAGGCTTCAAACTGTTTGACTTCGTTTATTAGAAGGAGAGATGAAGGTAAAATATCTACAAAAGCTCTTATATGCAAGTTGACATATTTTAAATAACTAGTTCATAGAAGAAGATGAATGTCAGACCAATTTTATCACATATCGGTGAGGGGCGTTGAAACGTTCGGAGTATAGCAACATCGTGAGAAGAGGAGGAGTAGAAGAAGAAAAAGAAAGATGAGAATTAAACGCTCCTCAGTTTTGTTCTGAAATAGGGGGCGATGATGTGTGTGTGTGAAGAGAAAAAATCCATATTATCACATCATTTTCTTCTTTTTTTAACTTTCTTTCACTTTTTGGCATACTTTCTCTTTTTAATACCCAACCTAATTGTACCAGCCAACTTTCATAGGCGTATTAATTATAACTTTCCCTCTGGCTTTTAAACCTCTATTTCTCAGAATCGTTCGTGTGATGCTAGTATGCAGAACTCTTTTTAATTGTTGAATTGACAAAATGCGGGACTTCCCCGCTCTTCTCGGGTATAAAATTCGTCGCAGACCGTTAGCTGCTTTCTTTTTACAACGTTTTTCTGAATTTCACTTGGTGTGTGTGTGTCATCAAATTTTCGATCGTTAATTTAACCAACTTCCCATCAAGCTAGAGCTTTGAAATTTTGGGAATCGTTCGTACTCACCTAACAATGCAATATTTAGACGTTTGCGACAAGTTTTAACTAATATTTCAATAATTTTAATAAGTCAAAATATTCTTTCCTCTCGGCGCTTTTAGGATTGAGGAAAAAATTTCTTTCCCCCTCTGGGAGCACCGGGCACTCCCCACGCAGCATGAGTATCGTAAACCTTTTGTACTCGCAAAGGGGAGATACTATCTCCCCTTTACTATCTCCGAGATAGTAAGGGTTGCTGACTTTTAGTCAGTAATCATTCGCAGGAAAGAAAGTTTCCAATATTTGGCGCCATGTCTTATCACAATAATTTTTTCTGAATTTTGGTTCCCATTCTTTTTTTAATAGAATGACTTACAAACTTTCAAATGCATGTTTTGATTTTATGAGTATTATGAATTTTTTAATACTATCACAAATGTCTCTTTTTAAGTAAATTTAAGTTAAAAATAACTAACAGTTTTAACTAATATTTCAATAATTTTCTCTAATAAACTTTGCCACCATATAAAAACGTTGTTTTTAAAAACGTTGGTTTTTATATCGAATTATTCTCTCTGCTTTCATTCCGCTTTGCACTTTTGTGATGTCTTGCTTCTGATAATAGATATGGACAACGATAACTTAAAAACTGTCTGGGGGTTTCTGTAAGCCTTATTGAGATTTTAATTTAACAAACCAAGGAATCCAAGGAACCCAAAATGGATAGCTGTTGGACTATGACACGATTACGTCATCTTAGTTTCGAAAGGAGTTGGTAATTCCCTTCACATTATATATATATATATATATATGTGTGTGTGTGTGTGTGTGTGTAATGATTTACCTTAATTCCCATTAATTTCTCACTTAAATAATTTAATTTACTAAATTTGCCCATTCTCTCCTTTAACGATAATGTTCATTCGTATTTCCTGATACAATTCCTTATTCTTTTTAATTAATTCAATCACACGTTCTAATAAATTGCTGACAATGCTCTCTTCCCATTGGAACAGACCTGTAGGGATGATCCCTACCAGACTTTAAGTCTATACTTATCTTCCCTGGAAGTTCCTCCATTCAGACCTTCTGGACTCTGACGTTTAATTGAATTTTCCCTCATATAAATAGCAAAACACAGTGAAAAACGCGCTCTTCTTAGACTTCTCTCCTCTTCATACTGCTCCTCTCTTACGCTCGTCCTCTCTCTAATAATCATCTGAGATTTGTATGGTAATTTCGCTTCGGCCTTTGGTGGCTGAAGCCCGACTAAAGTCTGCTACAATATGGAAATAAAAGTATTTCGGCCATGTATGGAAGGATTCATTAATATTGAACAAACGTTAAAGTAAATACGTTACATACATACATACATTATATATATATATAAGAGAATACAGACTCGAAAAGTAAATAGTATTCTGTAGAAGACACATGCTTGTACTACATTTCGAATAATTACCCAACATTTATTTTAATTTTATCTAATTTCTTTGATTTTATTCTTACATTTAAATTATCTGTTTATTTGACCAATCAGAACACCTGCTGGAACTGTCACGGGTCAGGAAGAAGGGATGCGAGACCATGCCCTTCTTGTACCGGTTCAGGCCGCCAAAGGTTATTATGAATTACGATTTTATAAATTTTGAATGAACATCAAAAGTAACGTAAATTGTAATGTACTATAACGACGTTTCTTTCCATTGATATTTAAGATGCTGGAATTGTTCTGGAACCGGTCAAGTGAAATGTGGTACCTGCGATGGTCTGGGAAGACTTAGGCATTTCAGTTTATTGATTGTAACATGGTAAGGAAATGTTATATATCGTCCATTTTTATGTATCTAAGCCACTTCCTTCCTGCTTTTGTTTCAGTAAACTTTAAAAGGCTTAAGCCATTTTGTTTATTTATAAAATGATTCTTGTGCTTCCTGCTTTTTAATAAAATTATATTTATATGAAATAGCTACATTTTTGAATTACCGAGTAGCATCTCTGAAAATTATTTAAAAGAAAAAAAAAGCATCCTTTTATTTAACAACAATTGTTTTGTCAACAATGTTTTGAATTAATTAAGAAACTTAACTAAGTCTCTGATTTCTTATGTAATTCATTATACACGAAATAAATAGAATTCAGCTTAGGATCAAAAGTTCTGAAACACACATATTTTAAGGCATTCATTAGTTAATGGTCTGAGTATCGAAAGGGATCTTTCGAATGAGAATTTGAAATTTTTGCTAAATTTAACGAAACGTATAACACTAATTCCACTCAAATTCAGAAAAGTATTTCATAACAATCAATTTTAAAAATAATAAGTTTTGGAAAGTCAATAAAATACGTATTCCTTCAAAAATTAAAGATGCAATATAATTTGTCAAGCTCCGCTTAATCGTTGACAAAATCAACAAAATGTCTTTTTATGAAAGATACTACATACGATAATAATAAGTTTTCTAATATTTTACTAGATAGTTTTTAATTTTAAAAATATAATTTTTTAACAGGAAGTAGGATTTTTTATAAGAAGGAACTACTGATCTATTCCTTTTTCCTGTTGAATGTTATAATTATTTTTTTCAAAAATCTTCAATTTTCAAATTCAAAATATTGTTGATATTTCAAGTAGAGGTCGTTGAGCTATTACATTAATATAGGAAGCGATTGGATGTATTAAAAATGGCTTATCACGAAACGAGGTGGTTAGATAGCTTCAAGTGTTTCGTTTCTGGTGATTATATAATCAATTTGAATTTAAAAATTTTACTTTAGAAATGACTGTTTCTTCATGTTTCGCCAACTTCTAAAGATATCTGGAATCACTTTGGAAGATCGTACTTGCATGTGCTTAATGAATATAACTGTGAAAGGTAACAAGCATCGAAGTGAAATGCCATATAAAGGATAAATATATAACGCCCCATGCTAGCAAATTCTAATGGATGATAATAGTCAGTCATATCTCCACACTCGAACTAGATAACTTTATCAAAAGCTTCTTGATTAAAGCAATTAGTGCATAATGTGTCCCTCCTGAGCAACGAATTTGAGCTGATGGAGTGCCTTTTGAACTACATTAGATGAGAAATTGTAGTTCTCGATTCTTCTTCCATGGTCTTTAAATAAACTGTGCCTCAGACAGACCTCCATAGATATTCATGTGTTCAACAACTAGATTTCCCGACGTTCTCAATCATGTATATATTCTACTACAATTCGTTGTTAAAAAGTCATATTCTGTTGTGATAACCAGGTTGTTATACAATAATTACCACTGCGAGGAAGATGGCTGCAGTAAACTAGTTAACAACACATTTTTCAGATTTTTGCCTGAAACAATTACTTCAATTACTGAGGTATCCATTATGATTTTTCTTTGGTCTTAATTTTTATATCTTTTACATATATCTGTTTATTATAGAACAGGAATTTTCATTTATAAAATATATATATATATAATATTACACTCATATACACACGCATATATATATACTACAATTTAAAGGACAAAATGTCTGATCCGGTGGGTGTCCCTTATATATATGTACAGTATGTCCATAAAGTCATGGTGCTTTTTTGACCTGTCACACGAAATCAACGAAACAAGATAGAAATGTGAAATCTTCACCAAATAATATTAAAACTCTCCAAGTTTCTTACCTGTCAGTGCAGTTTGACGTGGCCTCCATTTGTTGTTCTACACACATTTAAATGATATTCAAGTTCTTTCTACGAACTGTCTGGTGTAACTGAGGAATAACCTCTATTATTCTCCGTTTTAAATTATTAATGTCGTTGATACGTTCACTGTACACATGTTGCTCCACATAACTCCATAAGTAAAATTCGAATGGCGTAAGATCTGGGAATAGTGGTGGCCATGGCTTAACAGAACATCTGCCTATCCCTCTCTGGGGGAATGTTTTATCCAGAAACTAACGAATAATGTTGCGAATGGTGTGGAGGAGTGCCATCATATTGAAAGATGACACCTTCTGAAAATTGGGGCACTGCATACAATTCCAACATGTCAAGGTAGTCGTTTGACGTCATGGTCTGAACCACAAAGAAAAATTGGCCTATCACTTTATAATGCATCATGCCACACCACACGTTCACCTTAGAGGTGTTACGTTCATATTCAACGAAGGCATGGATATTTTCAGCATTGCATATTCGGATGCCATGGCAATGGACATGTCCACAGACATGAAATGTCGCCTCATCGCTAAACACGATCGTCTACAAAAATCATTCATCGCTGTCAATCTCATGAAGCACATCTGAAGCAATCGCGAATCATTTAGGTCTATCCGCCGGTTTCATAACGTGCAACAGCAAAATTTACAACACGAAAAACGATGACGTTTCCTCAGTACCTTATGAACTTGCTTAGGTGTGATTATCAACCGTAAAAACGTATAGATTCTTAAGTAGCTCTGCCATTTTGCCTCTACAGACTCGTCACTTACCGATGACCTACCAGAAAGAAATATGTTCAACAAACTACCGGTATCCTTTAACTGCTTATCTCACCGATTAATGCTATTCCTAAGTGGTGGCTCTTCGTTGTACATGCGATGATGTTCACGTAGTCACGGATTCAAATTTAGCAAACCACAGAACACACTTTCCTCTGTACCCGTCTACATCTCATCTGGCGTTGGCTGATCTGCTACTGCATAGTTCGGGGTGTAGCGTCATCATATGTATGTGCACACCCTTGCACATCACACTACAGAAACAGCTAGGAGAATTTTCCTTTTATTTGATGAAGATCTCAATATATATATATATATATCTGTGTGTGTATGAATGTATACATAATTCGAAGAAATTAATATTCTTAAGGATTTTGTTTCTAAGTTAATAAAAAAAATTGTTAACACCTTCCTACATATTGTTATGAACATTTCATTATTATTTAGTTCATAAATGTAAAATTAATGATAGTTATTATAATAATCAAGAAATACAGTATTATAGTATTAGATTTATGAACAAATCCAATGATAATATAAATTTAACGATATTCTTAATAAGCATAAAAATTTAATTCCTATTATTAATATTGATAATAAAAAAGGTTTTAAATATATGGACGTTTGATTTATAGTTATAATTATTGTAAGAATTACGGAGCAAGTGTGTTTGTAATTATAATAATTATAAAGAATATATAAATTAAGAGTACCAATATGGAATAACTGGTAATCTAAATATTGTTAGAGATCTAAATATTGTTAGGAAACAAATCTGAGAGAAATGATAAAAATAAAGGTACAGGTTTAAAAAAATTATAAATTCTAATAATAACAATAAGAGAATGAAGATATTGACAATTTCTTAACTAAGTTGGCTTTTTTACATATAATTTAAAGAGTATAAGTTTTACATTATGGAGAAGTTTAAATATTTGAATTTTAAGGTTAAAGATAGCTCGAAGATTTTGGAGCTAAATGATTTTATTAAAAAAATTACAAGATTAATTCATTATTTGTTATATCTGGTAATTATACTAGTATTTGTAAAGAAGTATATGCTAATATGAATAGTAATTTGATTTATAATAATGATTTTATTAAAATAAATAATAGCGATAGAGAAATAACTTATAGAAATAAAGATTTATACAATAGAAGGGTTATACAATGAATATAGTTAAATTTCCTCACGTATTCTTAACTCCTAAATTTCATAAAATATTTGCTAAATTTAGAACTCTCTCTGTAACTTATGGTTTCAATACTTACATAACTAAAGCAGGTAAAATGTTTCAAAAGATTTTACAAAATACCCTAGGTACTTCGGATAAGCTACTATCATTAAAATAGTTATGAAATTATTAATTGTATAAAAGATAAAAAGATTTACTATGTTTATAGTTATGACTTCGAAGATTTGTTTAATTCAAGAGAATTAAAAATTAATAGTTCCATTTCTTATGATAAATTTAAATTTCTTATTAATCTAGTCGAAAGAGAAAAATATGTTGGCTATAATGGTAAGAATTATAAACAACTTAAAAGTATGTATACTTCAAGATGGTCATGTTAGTAATATTTTAAAAATATAATTTCTTAAAAAATAATAATTTCAAGCTATTTAGGTATATTGACGAACTTATGATTTTTCAAATTAATCTTAAGATTTATCTTTTTATCCTTCTTACTTAAATATGATTAAAATTAAGGTAAACTCAGAAATTAATGAAATGTATTTTTAGATGCTAATTTAAAAATTGAGAATGGATAATTATTATTACCCTAGTAATGAAGTTTCATTTTTATTAGCAATTTAAGTTTAAATATTTTTAGAAACTTTTCATACAGCTTTCAGTTAGGAATATCAATTTAGTTAATATACTTTCAAATACTAAAAATGATTCAAAAAAATTTTTTTTAGGCTTGAGCTAAAGCTGATTATCTGATTAATATTGAAACTTAATACAAGGGGTGTTCAAGCGAAAAGGTACGAAATGATACTGTTGATGTAAATGAAGACTTTATTCAAAGTATACACCACAGGCCGGAGATCAACGATCCCATTGATTAACGAGCCGAAGAATTCTTGTTCCCAGAATTCCTGTGGTCGTGACGAAACCCAGTCCTTCACAGTGTATTTGAGTTCGTTGTCCGAGTGGAAGCGCTTCTCTTTCAAAAGTTTTTTCAGGGTACCAAACACAAGGAAATTGCAGGGTGACATGTCCAGGCTGTAGGGCGGATGGTCAAGCTGCTCCCACTTGAACTTGGCCAGTTTCGCGTGTGTAACCCTGGAGACGTGCGTTATAGTGGAGCAGAAACACACTCTCCGTGAGCAGCCGTCTTTTGTTCTTTATGGACCTGCATAGGCTTCGGAGTGTCTCACAGTACACATCGGAACCCATGTGAATGCCATCATGACCTCACACGCATTGCCGCATCCATTGGACGGCGCTCTTCATATGAGCTTCTGTATATGTGGGAGCCCGCGCATGCTCTGATCCACGCCGGAGACTCCATTCGCATCCCTAGATATCTCGCTACGTTTTTCCATAGAGGCGAGAGGCAAATATAACAATGATTTCGTTGTTAAGGCGTTTCGTACTTTTTCATTTGAACACCCCTTGTATATGAAAACCATAAAATTGGTTAATCGTATTTTTTTTGTAATAATTTTTGTAAAGATTTTCTTTGATTTTGATTATATTTTAAAAATTTTCTGAATCTTTCATGTTTCGTATTTTTGTTTTTCATTTTTTACATTTATAAATTTTAAAATTTTTCTTAATTATTTTTTTTTTCATTTATTTATTTTATTTTCCTAATTTCTTAATTTTATTTTTATTTTTGATTAATGAATTCATTTATTTAGTTAGTTAGTGGTTTATCTGTGCACTTGCTATTTATTTATTTATTATTCATTTATTTATATTTATTAATTTATTATTTATTTATTTATTGACATTTATTTTTCAATTTTACTATTTAGATGCTATTCGTAAAAAAAATGATTTTTTTTTGGATACAGATTGACAAATGCGCCTTGCTATATTCTGTTTTGTTGCATTTTTAAATTTCATCATAAATTTTTTACGTCTTTTAGGATTTCTTTTTAAGATTTTGATTTTGTAAGCTTTTTTGTTGCGTTATCAATATTCTTTGTAGTTGGTCTCTGATTTTTGATTTGGTATTTCTTGAACTTAGGGCTGGAATTCTGGCAATATTTAAAAAATTGTTTTCTTAAATATTGCCATTATTTGCATTTTGGCAACGCTTAAAAATAGTACTCCACATGGGAAGATGGTTGGTGTTTAGCTTCGTAGCAGATTTTTGAATTATATTTTATGCCTATTTTAAGTATATTAAAGACTTGATAAAAAGCTCCAATGTGTATTTAAAGTGAGTAAATATCTTATTTAAATAAAAAATTTATATTTCTTTGTATTAATGTTCGAAATGTTATTACCCGGGGAGTACTATACTTGAAAAAATATATTGATTTTTCTCTCAAGTTTTTTTTATTTTAGATTTTAAATTTTTAGCATTTGGATTTTTTTTAAAAAAAAAAATTGCTTCTTGAATATTTTTCTTTTTAATTTTATTCTTTGGATTAAAAATTTCAGAATGTTTTTCAGGTTTCATATATTTGGTGTAGTAACCATTTTTAATAATACATTTTGTTGATGGAGATAGTTAAGCCCATAATTCTAGAATAACCCCGCTTAACAATCTAAAGCCTGTTGCAACTTTAAATACACTATTCTCCATTTTTGTATTTTCGAAAAAAATGGGAGAGTTTTTTAACTTTTTCAAAAAATTTTTACTGTGTATGTATTTGGAAGTTATCCCCCAAACACCATTTGTATATTAGCCTATTCATAATATTCATTTTTAGTAAAAAATTAAGACAAACTGAATTTTAAAAAAACCTTAATCGCGTTTCTTAGACTGATATAAAATTCCTGCTTAGAGTCCTATTAGAATAAATAATTTTGATAATTTTTTATCATTTGATTAAAATTGAAGAGTATGGTTGGTTCACATGAGCAGTTATTGGTAAAGGATCTCTTAGCTGTGTGAGCTAATTTCAGATGAGTTAAGTTATTTTTGTACTTCTCAAATTCAAATTTCTAGACTGTGGCCAACTATAATTTAGAGAGCCCGATATGTTTGAAAAGTAACAATTCCTGTTAATCTTGTACTAGAGCATATGACCGAATATAGATTTAGGTAGATTTTACAATCTTTCGACTGTCAACTTGTAATTCAAAATGTATCATGTTTATTCTCATGAAGTGGGCGAGGCATCTGAAGTATAGGGGGGTGGGACTAAAATTCCCTGACACATTTAGAAATTTAATATAGAATCAACTAATTGGCTAAGATAGTGCTGTTTGGTCTCCAATGCTTCCAAAGCTGAAAAGTTTGGTTTGACCAAGTAAAAGCACAGTTTCCGAATTTTCCAGAAGAGGACTCTGCATGATTTTGAATTTAATTTATATGTAATATCCATTCGGATGCTGTAAATCAGAAAGTACAACTCGAAATTTGATTCACAAGGAGGATACACATTGAAATATAGTAGATGAGATTGCTCAAATAAATTATGCGTACGTTCATAAATACTGTGCATTTGCTTCTACAAAATAAATGTGTTTAGTTTTCAAAGGGGAGTTTTGCTTTTACTGTTTTGTTACGCAGTGCCATCTATGGGTGAAAGTGAGAAACTGATTTTTTTTATTTGAACAAACAAAATTTTTCATCGTAAGAAGCATTTTGGTTCAAACAACGCTTTCGTAAGCCATTTAGGTTATTCCATGTTAAATTTTCAAATGTGTTAAGCACTCTAAGTCGATTCAATATATATCTCCTTTAAAATTTCCTTATGAATTCTGATAATTAGAGAAGCTCCAGTACTAACAATAAGACGATAATTAAAAATATATGAGTTATTCAGTCGTTTAATATTTGCATCATTTTAAACTCTTGAAACTGAGTGGTGTTTACATGTATTTCTTATTATTATTTTACTTCTTATATATACAACATAAAAGTAATTTTAGCATGAATTATTCGTTTGCATTTTTTCTTAGGTCAAATCACGTGGAGAGTTACATTACAGATACATCTAAATTACCGAAAACTGAGATTTTGCAAGCGCAAGGAAAAGAGATTTTCAAAGAAGAAAATCTTAAGGTAAGTCTGTATGAAATTTGCCTGTGGTTAAAAGTTACCGTGCGGGATAAAAAAAAGCTTAAAAAATATAATAATATTTTCATGATACTGGGATCGTTCACTAAGACCTTAGATAAAGTTAGGAAAACAAATTATTTTTAGGTAGAATTTTTTTCCACATAGTCTCCTCTTAGCACTTTTCCAAGCATTTTGCTTCAATATTTTAAGCCATCAAAAAAGTAAGATTTCGGAAGTCCATGACCTCTTTGTACAACGTGAATCGTTACCCGCCATTTTTTTCAGTTTGGAAAAAAAAATCATTGAGGACTAAATCCAGTGAATATGGTGAACGTTGTAATAATTCGAACTTGAATTCCATGATTGTAGCCATCGAAACTGCCCAGATGTGCACAAGTACTTTGTCTTGATGGAAGAGGATCTTATTCTTTTTCAAATGATGACTTTTTTTCTTGATTTCTTCGCTCGACTGGTACAATATCTACACTACTTCCCAGTTAGTGATTTTTTTTTTTTTTTTTTTAAGTTTTTTGTGTAGATAATTTCGCGTGAATCCCCCCCAAAAAAAAACGTGGCCATCATCTTGCCGGCGTGACTATCACCATCTTTGATTTCTTCGGAGCTCGTTAACCTTCAAAACCCACTGTTTTGACCGTTCCTTTGTATTTGGAGTTTTGTAGTGTATTCACGTTTAGTCCACGGTTATATATGGACGCAGAAACTCGTCAGGATTACGTTGAAAAAGCGCCAATACAGCCTCACAGTCGACCAAATGATTGCATTTATTTTTTTTATCTTAAAGCAAATGCGGCATCTATCTTGTCGAGATTTTTCTCCCACCCAATTTTTCGTGTAAAACTGAAAATATTGTACCTTGAGATATGCTAGTGGCCTCAACTATTTCGAGCACTTTGATTCGTCGTTTCCTCGAAACCATATCGTGGATTTTGTCAATCATTCCGGGAGTAGTCACTTACACTGTACATCCCGAACGACGTTCATCTTTTGTGGGTGTCGACCATGTTTAAACTCCTTTACCCAATTGTAAACAGTTGCAAACACAGGAGAAGATGTGTCATGAACTTCCATCCAACTCAGCTTTGATACCTTTCAGGGGGTTATGCATTTTAAATATAAGTGTTTAATCCCTCTCGAAACTCACTTTTTTTCAATTTTTTCAAATAAACAGTGTTTCATCTCAAATACCTCATCAGCGGACCCCTGGTCGGGACATCTTCGGGGTCAGAGGGGGAGGTTGTAACCGATGGTTTTAAGAACTAAACCCAACAAATCAACAGATGGCGCTATCCGCCATAAGACTGACTACCCGAACTGAAAATGAAAACACTCTCACTGCGTCTTCGACAGAGAAATGAAGATGAAGTGACACACGCAAGAAATGGGACAAAACCGCCTTGGTTCTATAAATGGATTTAATTAACTTTTATCCTTTCCTCTCTTTTCCTCCTCTCTTGTTTTTGTATTTAACTGTAAAATTAAGTATGTGCTAAATAAATAACTTTTCTTTCATTTCCATTATCTTCTGTGTTACAGCGTCACTAAAACGTTGTCTATATAAACCAGATTGCGTGGTTTCCTTTTCAACGTTGAATACGGGCGGAACGTAAATCAACGGGTAAGCTATGGTTTCCATGGAAAGACTTGACAAGAAAGATTAAAGGCGTCGTTCACCGCAATATTAGGGTCACTAGATAGCGGCTCCGCTTTTGAGGAAAACAATTTTTTAAGAATGCAATGAGGAAAAAAAAAATTAGAATCATTCTGTCAGAGATGACCATATAAAAAAATATACATTTATTTATATATTTATTTATTTATTTTTGCATGCAGTTTATAAAGAAATAAGTCTTTTAAAATAATCATAGGTTTATCCAATTAATCATGCTACAGATGAAACTGTGAACGCTGCTTCTAAAGCCATGGTTGAAAAACATGAGCATGCTTTTCCAAATGAATTTATCAGGCAACAGGTAAGCATGTGTTTATGATGGAAATACAAAAATTACTTAACTTTTTATCTTGTTCTTATACTCTTCAGTCAATATGAAGTTTTCAATGTCCATATCTTATTATGAAGTTTTGCTATTTGTTTATGATGATTTTACTTGATTGTATTTCCTGTCAGTTTTCTTTAACTGTCTGATATTGCCAAGGAAAAAGTATGATGATTATAATTTGTTCATTCTTTATTTCATTATTATTTGTTCATTAACAATATATATACTGCGGCATTAAAAAAGCAATCGACCCTAATTTTTTGTGCGTAAGATAATGAAGCTTAGGAGAAGTCGTTTGGTGCACGTAGGCAATCGTTATGCTCATGTGTTAATTTTTTCCAACACATTCAAAAATTATTAGTTTCCCACAAACCATTGTTGGAAATGTAAGGAGCTCCTATGATTTTTCTTTATAAGAAAATGACAGGAAAAAAAATTAGTGTAAAACTCGACTACTACCAAGTGGAAACGTAGCTTTATTAAAAAGCAATGTTTCTATGGATATGACATTTTTTTTTTATTTATAATCCGAGTTTCACAATTTTCGCCATACATGAAAACTACATGTATTCTACATGTTCAATTTTTGACACAGTCCCTATTTCTTTTCACGTACTAGTAGGCTCTAACGGCGTGATTGATCGCATTCTACCCCATCGGAGAACTCCAGTAGTTGTTGTCAAAAGTAGCTTTAATGACAGATATCATTTTGTCGTCAAAGCAAAACTCATGTTCTTTACGACGTTATTTCACATTGGTCGCAAGAGCTAGTCTCGCCACTTCAATCTTCATCTTTCTAGGTTTTTAATACACCAACGACACTTGGGAACAAAGGATTACATGGAGCAGAGATGAGCGATTATTTTGAACTTTTGATTTCAGAAAAGGTATAAATTGTACTATAAAAATCGATAAATGTAAATTAAATAAAATAGTGGTAACTTTGTTCAATTTATTTTTGTGCTAATTTCATATCATCTATAGCTGCAAGCATATTTAATTATAGAACCAATTTAATGAGACAAACGTAACCTATCGTACTTTTCAACTATTTGTTTGAAATCAGGAGTGAGATTGCTTATTGAGATTCTCATCACAGACCACAAATTAATGTCTGTGAAAGAAGATCTATATTTACTCTTGTCGAACTTCAAGCAAGAAAAAGGTTGCTCTCAAATATATGTAGACTCAAATACAGAAAATATTTCCCCAGAAAATTTCCTTTTCCATGAAAGTAAAAGTCAATTAATGTTACGGCATTAAACATTTCTTTCACAGTGTGATTTGACTGCATGTCAATAATTTCCAGCTGCAGTTCCTCTTGTTCCTGCGTCAATATCATCAGCGATGGGATAAAAGAGAGAATTGAATTTAGGCTCAATTTTCATAAAGCCCCGAAATCTTTTGATACCTCCTCTTCCAAACTCTACAGACGATCGCCTTCTCACCAGAAACACTTTCAGGCACTTTCTATTTTCCTAACAAAGGGAATTGATGAAAATTGCCTTCTGCTGTTTGCCTTTCAAATAGACTTAGTTTTGCTTTGAATGATTTCACGCACGGGAAGGAAATCTCAGTTCAAAATGGATTTTTCTTACTTTCTTGGAGGGTCACAAAAAAAGATCTTAATTTAAAACTCCTAAAAAAGTCCTCTTCTGACATAGAGGATAGTAGCTCTTAGGTCCTATAAGAATTTTGAAAATCGCATATCAAATACAAAAGTTATGGCCTTGAAGGTATTACTTTTCACATCTTATGACGATTAACTAGATCTTTGTTTAAATCAAATAAAAGCACCACTTCTCAAAATACTTTTTACTAAAATTTATAATCTTATAAAAATATTTATGTTTCTCCAGAGACTTCCATAATTAAATTTACGTGTTGCCAATAAGAACGAAGTTTAAAATTTTTCTTTGCTTAAGAAAATATTATCATAAGGGAGCAGCGAATGAATGAAGAAACAAAGGAACTGCAGTATTTATTGATAGAAAATATTGCTTTATTTTATTTTACTTAATTGTTTTGCGATTAAAGGAAAAGTAAATTAAGAAAAAATGATTTTACTTTGCAGACGAAAAAGTAATTTTAAAATCTTTCTTTGCACATGAAAATGTTATCAAAACTTACAAGTAAGCAAAGAATGAATAATGTAGGGATTGAAAACCAATATATATTTTATTTTATTTATTTTTGTGATTACAGAAGAAGTTAATTAAATAATCCAAAAACTCATCTTTAATCTTTATTACGTGAAATTAAAAAAATATTGAATAAATATTAGTATTAAATTATATCTGAACTTAGTTTTACAGCATGTGATCATTTTCATTATGTTTTATTTCATTCGTTTATTTATTCTTTGTCAAATTGTTTTTAAATTATTCTTCCGATATATTTTTCATATTATAAACAAGACTTCAGAAATCTACATTTTCTACTTTTTTAATTTTAGTTCAAAGATTTATGTTTTTCTGAAGAAAAAAAGCGAAAGTGAGAATATAAAATTGTGATTAAGAAAAAGCTAAGACATGTAAAACTAATACAGCTTTTGTGCTTAAAGAATCTTTCAATTTTTATAGAACTGTAAGTGAATTTCGAAAAGAAAAAGAAGTCAATGTAAAATATCCCAGAATAATGATAAACATTTTTAAACCACAATCTTTAATACTGGGAGGGAGGGGGTATATTGGTTACAATGATTACTTTCATAACGGATTAAAGGTAAATAGTAAAAAGTTGGAAAGATAAAAGCCTTATTTATTTTTATATACATGAATGGATTTCAGAACGCAAGCTCTTCTCAATTTTTGTCTTTGGAATCATTTAGAAAATGTCATGAATGTGCGTATGTGTGTGTTTATTAATAACTAGGTTTAAAAATGAAAAATGTTCAAATTAATTTGTGAAAGTCTTTTTACATAAATGTTTATTACATATTGTTAAATTTACTTATCCACAGAAATGTAATTTGTGGAGCGTGCGTCTGGCATACTTAGAATAAAATATCTGTTGATGCCAAATTTGGTTTCGCACCTTATACAAATTATTTCGTTGGCGACTCTTGCATCTCTCCCGACAAAAAAAAAATGAATTGTGGTTTGATTGCTTGAATTTTAATATCTAAACAGAATATTAGAGACTTCTTTAAAAATTTTGGATACGATGTAGTACACGCTGGGACGCCAAGTTCATTCTTTCTTTGCCAACTTAATATAAGCTGTATTGAGGCCCAACATGCTAACAGACATGCAGAAAAAATTTGGAATAAAAACTTCATAACAAAAAAGAATTAAGTCAATCCGGGAATATATTGTTTCGAACGTGAGTTGATGCTTCCCTGCAACGCTTCTCTAAAAAAAGGCAAAGATAGATTTCACCAGATAGCAAATGAGAGTTTAAACATTGGCCCTTTCACCTTGGCGGCGAATTTGATGACCATTTGGCGGCGAGATCCTTAGCGACTTTGGCGACAAATGGAAAGTACTCGTAGGGGCTGGTCTAGACGAAAAATCGAACGGGAATAAAGTTACAGACTTTTCGTGAATTTTTCCATGTGACGTCATGCTTGGCCGGAAAGGGTATAAATACACTAAGAGCTACCGGAGAATCGACTGAAAGCTATCGGCACTTGAAGTGAAGCATTCCGGGTGAATTTATGAAGAAGCAACATGTGTTTGCTGGGAATCGTTGAAGCCTCCCTCGGAAATGCAGAATATTACTGAGGAGGCTGTCCACAGTGAGGAGTAATAAGCTGGTGAGCTGAAAGTTTCTGAAATAATTGTAACTGTCCGTAAAAGTGTGCCTTGCTCCTGTTTCTGTGTCACTATGTATTTGTGTATTGTTATTGTCCTCGCTGTGCTACACGTGTGTTGTCTTGAAGATTTACGAATAAATACATTTGTTTCATTTTTAAAAGTTGATACCATTTGTGTACATTAGAATACTCGTGTTTGTATTTAAAAAAAAATAATATTCCAAAAAAAGAATAACGCTGGTGCTAGTTTTAATATAATATTAAATTATATTGCGTGGCGTACGAAGAAAATTAACACTTATGTATTCAGAATAATGCACTTTAATACAGGTAATTTATGAACAATACTTTGATTTTGCGTATAATAAATGTGTGTTACACTCCCCTAAAATTTAATTTTGTTTGAAGCATCACCAGTAACAATAACTATATTTATTGACAGAGACACATGCTGCGGGCTGTTCCTTTGGTGAGGGCAGAATATGTTTGGAAAAGAAAACAAGGAGAATTCTACGTGTACGGATTCCAGAAGAAGGTTTATTTCGAAGATTACCCTCAAAAGTGCTGCTGTTGTACTTGCTGTTAACAAAACAAAAGCATATCAAACATAACATTACCTCTAAATGTAGAAGGTAATGTTGAACACTAAATAAATTGAAAATTACTTCACCCCATATGTGGAGTACATATGTGACTGCGATGATAAAATATTTAAAAAAATGTGTACGTTGTTCAGGAAAAATTATGAAAAATAGCTATACCAAAAGAACAGCGTAACTATTATATGTAATGGTATGCTTTTTGAAGTCATTCATGTAACCTAAATCATTCCCCAGAAATGCTTAGTGCTTGAGAATTCAAATCAAAAAGCGCTAAGGTAACCGAAAAATGAGCTTATTTTACTCCAAGTTGAAATAATCCTCTCTTTTTAAAGCAATTAAAGTCATATTTTAGCACAGATATATACGTGTGCTTATGTACTCTTAATGCACAAAGAAACTTATAAACATGCATAATTATGTATGAGAAATTAACAATTATTAACTATATTTGCATTTGCAAGTTGTGCATGTACCTTTAGGTACATCTGACCTAAAATCTGCAGCAATCATAACTTTAAAAATTTGCTGAATACATGTAAACATAAAATTCTATGAACTGAACATAATAATAATTTTAAAAAATAGGTTAAGTAAAATTAAATTTTTTTATATATTTTATGACTCAATTTTTACAAAATAAGAATGATTTTCAACTATTACATTAAGATTCTGATTAGTATTCCTTTTCAATGTAATATAGTAGTTAATAGGTGTAAAATAACATGAAAACAGATTTTCATGGGTTTTTTTTTATAACTTGTAACCTTCACTCAAACTGCTACATTCGTCACTATTCTAGTTCATATCAAACAAATAAATATTAAGTGAAAGAACTCATCTGATTTTCTGGGAAGTTCTTTAAACGCCATGTAATTTGCAGTCTAGATTTTGGTATTCACATCCTTCCAGAATAGAAATCATATTTTGTCTTATTTCTCCCACTCCATCTCAGTTCTAAATAAACTATACATAATTAACAATATGTGCAAAATTATATTGCAGCTTTTTGATTTATAATGCTCCTTTATTTATTTCTTTTTTTTTTTTTTTTTTTTTTTTTTTTTTTTTAAAATTTAATATTGCAGAAGGGATTATTTAGATTAAAATTAAATGAAAGAAAAATAAGTTAAAAATTTATTATTTATAATGAAATTTTTGAACATTTTTTTTTTTCTGAAGATAAAAATTCTTCAAGTTTTCTACCTTCTGGTTTTTTGTCTGCCCGAAAAATCGTATTCTATCTCGTGAGGAAGAGGAGTTCTGATTCTTTACCACTCATGTCAACATTTGTTTGTTAAGTACGATCTTTCTATTCAAAAGTTAGTTCGAATTTGTGAGAATAAGAATAAAACTCAGAATTAGTTCTGATACAAGGAAGAGAAGTTAACACACGACCTTGAAAAACTTAATTTGAAATATACGCTTGAGGAAAAACATAATTGTTTTCATGACGAACGAAAATTTATATTAAAAATAGAATTATAAAATATTAATATCAGGAATTACATGATCTTATTGCTACAATTCCGATTTCCATCAATAATAATTACAACAGATCCGAACGACTAGAAACTCATCCAATTCGTAATTATAATGCTAATATATAATAATCAGTGCTAATATTTGAATTTCTCTGAATGGATGCATCGTTATCACAATTCGATACATCCATTCAGAGAATTGTGATATCGATGCATTACTTATGATAAAAATGAGAAACTTTCTATTCTCATTTTTATCATTATTCAATAGTCATCAAATTAAGATGCTTCGCATAGAATAGTTACGTATAAATTAATATATTATCATGTTGTTGAATAAGCATTTTAACGCATTGATTCACGAGGCGTATGTTACTAAGTCGTGTTATATTGGTTTAAACAATAAATGTTTCCTTTATGACTGATTGATTGTTTTATTAACTTTGAACTTAGAAGCAAAGTAAAGGCTATTGGCAACAAACCTCGTAATTTTCAATCATCAGCCAAGTGACAAGGACGACATCTGAACTGTCACCTCCAAACTTCCACGTCACGAAAGGGAGGATGTGAGCCTCTTCAGATTGAACGAGCTTAGGTCTCGTAGTGGGACCAGGATTCGAATCTACGATTCGACGGCAACAATACTGTCCACGAACTCGCCCAGTGGCTTACATGGATTTCTTTTACGGGGGGTGGCAGAGTTATATTTTAAAAAACACGTAAACGAAAGCGTAGACATATGTTAAACATTAAAAATGTATGGAGTTTTTTTCCTTCAATCTGTGGGTCTATAAGAGTACCAAGCTCTAATAGGAACTATATTTTACTTATTGCTCATTTATTTATTTTAAGTGAAAAATAGAATACCAAGGAAACTATGATCGAAATTTACTGTCATTAATCTAATATCAAAATCTCCATCACAAGTTTCTAATACTTAACTCTTATTATATCTATTTATAGAAATATACTTAAAAAACATATTCATTTCATGCCAGGAAATCGAACCAAAATTTGGAATACATTTTAAGACAGGAAAAAAATGTCCCAATATTAGAATAAATTCGCGTTGTTATGAGACGTGTTACGTATTCCTGCCAAGTCCTTATAACTTTTGAAATATTTCATAAAAACGCATTTTTTTTCTTTAAAATGTTATAATCAGCTTTACAATATAGCAGACAAGGTATGGAACATAAAATGCAAGGAAGACAATGGATTGATTCACACAGAAAACTGGAATGCAATGAAATATAATCAGAGTTGTGTGATAATCAGAGTCGTCAAATTAATGCTTGAGTTTTTTTTTTTTTTTTTTTAATTCTTATCCCATTCTGACTGTAAAACATTTATTTCAATTATGTAAAATATACTATTATCGTGCTGCCATCTGTTGATGTTTTTATACATGAATAAAACATAAGTTTCATATTTATTTAAAACTAAGTCTTTCTTTTTCAAAATAATGATATGAAATTCTCATTTTTCCCTACAGAATATTCGTACATAAAAAACTAAGTTCTAGAAAAATCTCCTTCCAATTATTAATTTTATTCTTAAATGTCGAAATTTGTTTTCAAATCGATGGAGCAGGTGAGTGATTTCGAAAAATCGGTTTTCTTGACAGGCTAATATTATAATGTTTTAAATAAGGTGCATGTTTGATATTTCTTGTATTAAAAAGATCAAATGTAAGACTGAATAAGATATTTCGTAGAAAAAGAAAATTATTAAATGTTTAAGAAATTAATAATTTTGATTACATAAAAAATTACTACATTAAAATGCATTTACTGATTACATCTGTTAAATGTGAAGTAAATACTTAATTGACTATCTTTAGCAATATTTTATGAAAAATAATTCCATTAGTTTCAAGCATTTAACATTTCTTTTAGAATCTTATTATATTTTAAAAACGCCCAACCTAAGAAATCAAGCTCCATGATATAACATTAACCGAATGCGCAGTTTAAAAATCCTTATTAAGACGAACCTCATTTACATTCATGCTTTTGACTGGACTTGATTTTTTCGAATCTCAAAAACACCTGCAAATTATATTATTACTGCAATTTGTTACACTTCATAAAAAATATCTAATAAAATTTGCGTCATTCATTTAGAAGAAGAAAATTTTAAAATCATATTTTCAAAAAATCATAACCTTATTTCCTATATAACAAATTTCAATTTGATGAGAAAGATTAAGATAAAATTCCTATTCCTTATTCATCAAAAATAATTGAAACAGAAAATTAAAGAACCGCCATTTATAGTTGGTAACAACTTTGATTATGTTTCTATTTCCAACAGCATGACATTAGATTTGGCGACTTTTACGATTTCTACACATAACTCAATAACATCAAATAATATAACTAAGGAATATCCAAGTAAAAATTTCAAAGGGAGTTATTTATTAGTTTTAAGGCAAAAGAGGTTGGAATAATTACAATTAGAAAATTTAAATAAATAATTTTAAATTTAATTTTCCAATATTTCAGCTTCAGATATATAAACTGCACTATAAATACGTGAGTCAAATAAATTTCTTTTGATATAATTCGCGTAAAAAGAGCTAGAATAGAATATATATTGTTATATCACTTGAAGGAACTCACTTTATACTCTTTAAATACAAGGTAAGGCAAAAAGATGTTAACACTGTATGTGATACTAATTTACGCATGTCGTCGCTGGAATTCCTGCCCAAACGGCCGAGAGGGTTTCACAAACAACAATGGACAGACTCCGTAAGTACATCGAGAGGCATGGAAGCCAAATTGAAGTCCTGTAACCAAAACCCTGCATTAACAGCTTTATAATTTAAAGTGATTAAATACCAGTTTGATGTTAACATCTTTTTGCCACTCCCTGTATTATTCGTTCTCGAAACATCAACGATTGCCCCCTACGAAACATCCTCAAACAATTTTCTTCATTTTTTTGCTCTATAGTTTTCCACAAAAATGTACTTTGACGAGAATAATTTAGTCTCCTGTTTTCATCCTTCTCTCTCTTCCTATTTTCACTTTCGGACACGTTCATTGGTAATAGAGGTGAAATCCGCGGTTAAATTAACGAGAATAGTAAGTAAAGTAAAAATAAAATTTGCATAGAGAAGAAATTTAAAATTGCAAACATCCACGAATATATTTTTTAAAAATGATTTTGCCGAGTTGCTTTCCTCTGAGAATCGACAATAATTAATTATTTTTATATTTGATACCCACTTAGTTTATTTTCGTCCTTTCAAAAATAAATATTACGATTTGGCAACGTGAAGAAAATACATAGATAAATTTGTAAACTGTATTCGCTTGAAATCACAATTAATAAATGTGATTATTCACCGATACTTTTCTTTATAGTACTTCCCAGAGTTCAACGCCTTACGATTTTAGTTCGTGCTTTGTAATAAATAGATGGATTGGAGCACTTTACATTCAAATCACGCTTTCTGTGAGTTTCTCTTTCATTCGCAGCAGGTGGCAAATGCTTTTAATGCATCCCGTCTTGTTGGTGTCATAACTTCTTCTTTCAAACATTCATCTCCATTTCCACTGAAACAATTCAGAAGGTTTCTCTATGTTGGAACGTACAAATCTTTTTGTAACTTCGTTATAAGGGAGTCACAAGAAAATAAAGCATTGAAGGTGATATAACTTTAAGCTTAAATCATTTTTATATTATAGTTGAAGTTCGTTTGAACTAATGACGAAATCCTCCGCACTAGGCCGGTTTGAAATGAGTTAATGTTTACATAAGAAATCCTTTTAAAAATAACTTCTTTTATAAATCTGCCTGTACGTTCCTCGTGTTTTCTTAAATAAGCTCTTCTTGTTTTTTCAAGAAAGATTTATCTTTTGATAAAAGCCGCTTGACACCAACTTAAAAGTATTATACTAAACGTCAACTGAATTGAAAAATAACAAAAGTGGTCTAAATTATAGACATAAAAAAGGTTGTGATTGCAATCCAGTTGTGAAGAAATTTTACAAATATATTTTAAAAGAGTATTTTATCTTTTGATTAACATCGCAGTAAATAAGAACGTTTACACAATGTTTGCTTAAAGGTTTTCAATAAATTATACTCGTAGTTAATAAATATCTTACGAATGCATTAATTTCAAAAATATTCTCAATAATGTAAATCAAGGTCATGCTCATAATATTAATGCTTTCCGTTTAATTTTTCTTATCCGACTTAGGAAGTGTGCTTTCTAGAGCTAGAGATTCTCCCACAGTCACTTAGTTAATCCATATGATATTGAGAAGTTTTAATCTCGCATTTTGTGATTCCATTCTGCTCTGTTCTTCCAGGGAGCCCACGCACATTCCGTGAAGTCGTTTACGCAAACAAGCAAGATCTGAGCAGCGTTTTCTAGAATGTTCTGCAACCTGTTCTTGTACATTGTCAATAAAACAAGGTAGATACGTTCCTCTGAAAACCGTGTAAAAAAATTCGTGTTGGCAATATGTTCCTCAAATTTAAAAAAATCATGTAAAATGAAAAAAATCTTAGTAATCCCCCCCCCCCAAAAAAAAAGGAAATTATGCAAAAAAATAATAAATAAATGCATATTATATATTTATAAAACAAACACGATTCCTTTTTATTACAAAAACAATTTAGTTAATGCACAGTGAAAATTCAATCTATAGGTACAAACAACGTATAAAAACTCAAATTGAAATTAGGAATAAAATTACTAACAACAATTCGTCGCTACTTGATAACAAGCGTGCACGTATATTATGAACTGGATCAAAAATGCTATCGGTAGATATGTCGGGCATATGTCAGTAGATATGTCAGGAGCACAACTATCGGCTTTGATTCAAATGAAGAATTCGTTATTAACTGCCTCTGTTTTTTTTTTTTTTTCCTTACTTTTTTTTGTTCTTCTTCTTTTTTCTCAAGTTGCCTAGATAATTCTTGATATCCTGCAACACAAAACTTAAGATTACTTTCAAATTTTAATGCACGCTCTATGCCAGGATCATGAGTAAGAAAATATTCAATACGTGTAGCAAATTTCAAGTCCTCGCGAATTAAATCACCCGATAATAACTAAAATATATTTTCGACTTCGCCGTTACCGACTACTTTATTATCGTAAACTGTCATAAATTCCATCAAATCGACCTCACCCAAAGGGATTTCTAGCATCAATTCTCAATGTCAGCTGTTTGCATGTTCTTAAAACTTTCGCCACCGACTGCATTTCATAGTTATAATTTCAAAATACACAACTGATTTTTGAATTCTACGAAACTTCTACTTTTGACGCATGCTGGGAAAACTTTTTTCCAACAAGCGTTTAAGGTCCATTGGAGCAACTGTTTCATGGCAAAAGAAGCCTCATACAGTAAAATTTGTATAATACAAAACAAAATCCTAAACTTTCTCCATACTTCCACCACAGTCAAATTTCGTTCTTCATCTGAGTCTGAAATATACTTAAGCGTTTGCTTTATATAGTACATTTTAAATGTTATTATAATACTCTGATCGAATCAAAGAGGTGGCATTAGGTAGTAAAAACGGCATTTGAATATTTGGGTGGAAAATTTTGGGATTCGTGTTAGAACAAAAAATTCGTGTTAAAAAGTTTGATTGATTGAAATTTGGTAAACCGTGTTATTTGAAAATCGTGTAAGGTAATATATATATAATATAGGTTAGGTAATATATAATATAAGTTATATAATATATATATATAAGTTATATAATATATATATAATATAAGTTATATAATATATATATAATATAAATTATATAATATATATATAATATAAGTTATATAATATATATATATAATATAAGTTATATAATATATATATATAATATAAGTTATATAATATATATATAATATAAGTTATATAATATATATATAATATAAGTTATATAATATATATATAATATAAGTTATATAATATATATATAATATAAGTTATATAATATATATATAATATAAGTTATATAATATATATATATAATATAAGTTATGTAAGTATATTATATAAGTTAGGTAATATATATATATATATATATGTGTGTGTGTGTGTGTACCCTTCCAAAAAAAACCGTAAATGATCGTAAAATGAACGTAATCGATCTTCGTAAAATGATCTTTTTTCTAAAGGAAACGGATTATATGTTATAAATAACTATTTTCTAAATATTAATTTCAAGTTCCAAATCGAAAAAAATTCCTTAAAAGTTCATACAATTAGTTAGTGGATTTTATTTTTCATAGTCAGAAGTTTGTACTTTTCTATCAAAATACAAAGATAAAAACTTTTTTTCCTGGAGAATTCATTCTTCTTTTTTCGATGAAATGATTTCATTGTGTTTACTACTTTTATTATTAAGGGCACCGTAGCAAAAATTTAGGAATTTTGAAATTGAGATTAATTAAGATATTACATTAAATATGTGACGTTGGTCTATTTACAATTCTCTCTTCTCTAATCTTAGGAACTTTAGATAATTTGAATTCCATAAAATTACAATTTCTTCCCAACCAAAATGAAATATGATTAGGCAAATTTAAATGTTGATATTGTTCTGCTCTTACATATCTTCAATTGTTTTGAACTTATTGATCATTTACTGAGACTTTAAGATGGCTAAATAATGTAGAAAATACATCACAAATATAATGCCAATTGACAGACAAAGATCTAACTAAATTTCTGGGACAGCAAAAAAGTTCGATATTAAATCAAGGAGTCCCAAACATTAAAGACCAAATGTCATAAATTTTCCCGAAAAATCATCTTCTGTTCTAACTCGAATAGGCTTGGGTTTTTTATTACATTTTTAATAAGTGTTATACATTTTCCGAAAAAGATTTACATGTAGTATCTACGGTATTAAGTACCATTTCTATTTGGTCTCTCTCTCTAAAAGTATTGAAAACAAAACCGAACCATTTATTAATACGGCTTCCTTCAAGAAATAACTATGTTAAGAGAATCTTGGACTGCTTTTACTTTTGCAAGAAATTTGAAGTCAGAATTAATGGCTGATGAAACCAATTTTGGTTATCATACACGTTTATTTGATGCGTTTTGAAAATTTTTTACTATCCTAGAATCAAAGAAATTGTGATTTTTTTTTTAAAAAAAAAACATTGCTGATTGTGACCACTGGCCTCGCAGAGTATTTTTTTAAAATAATACCCGGGATAAATTACCAACATTCTAAATCGATCTCTCTGCAAAGGAAATGAACCATTTGAAATCAAATCACGTTGCACATTTCCAAAGTATGCCGATGACACTCAACTCCAGAAACAGGAACTTCTTTGATCACCTGTCAAAACAGAGTTTAAACGGGCGATGTTCCATCTATCGGTCATCCGTGTGTACAAGGTCGGGCTGTCCACCACATGTTGAAGGAGGCTTCCATCTCTGGCATTCGTTTTTTCCGGCACGTGTTCTTTCTTCGCAAAACATTCATCGATGGCACGTGGGATGTTCCAAAAAAGAGTTCGTGGGTTTTGAAAGAGGGGGCGAAAGCGGTCGACCTTGTCGCCACCTTCGCTCGATTGGTCGCATTCCAGCTTGGAAAAGTGTGCACACTCGCGTCTTCCAGCAGGTTGATGCGATTGAGAAATCATCGGCAATTGCAGAGGACCACCCGCCTTTTATGTTGCATCCATAGACCGAAGGTGTGCGATTATTTGTCCCTGTAATTAGAAGGTCGTGTTGGCTAAGAAATAGGGATGACCGTGCTTCTTATTGCTTTGATCTATCTGACTTAGTTCGAATAGGTTGAGTTTTAAAACAAGAGAGGTTTGCAAACTGTTGCTGATTGTCGTTCCTTCCAAAAAGTTATATTCGCACACCAATTGGGCTGAGAGTTGAAAAATTTTCGGTATTGGAATTTTTAGATGCATTAGTTTAAAAATAATTTGGGTGATTTTTTTTTTTTTTAAATATGTAACAAATAGTGTCTAATGAAATTTTCTAAAAAAGATTTTCAATAATAATGTAACTAACGTTGATTTAAAAATCTCATCCAATATTCTTCACGACACAGGTTGTCAAGATTCAAATTCGCGAGCTTCGTAGTTACGGATTAGAAGCCTGATTTTTCCAAAGGTAATTAGATCGAATAATAAAAGTTGTTGCTTGTTATATCAAATTGGTGTTAAAAAATGTGTCCCGTTTTCCCCGGGAAATGTAAAATAATATATTACTAAATGAATCATGTTTGGGACAGAAAACAAATAGCTATTACTTCTAAATAAAAATTAAAAAAAAAAACGTTCTACAAAAGAAAGTTTGACTTTCAACCTATTATGACAAATAATTTCTCTTTTAAAAAAATGGAATATCAATTCATTGGCCTTGGAATATTATTTTCATTGAAGATGACAAGGATCTGAGTGTATAATAAAATTGAATTCATTTTAAATTTGTTTGCAAAAACACTTTCTTAAACAAATTTATAAAATTTTATGAAAAACATATGAGCTTTTCTATATTTATTAAAAAGAGAACTTAAAACAAATCGAAAGAAAATAGCTTTCTCCCGAACTTATACATGTAGATGAAAAACGAAAAAATAAATTGTTTCTTTTTACTTGTTACCTTGACGCTTTCCACAAATTTGACAAGTGTTTTATAAGTAATATATGTACTAACTTTAAAGAAAATTGCAATAAAGAGGCACACACAAAGCAATATACTACTCATATTTCCTACTTGTTCTTCTATGCAAGAATTTAATTTTTATATTGTAAATTACTGAATTACTTACTTTACTTAATTCCTTTTAATTATAAATTATTTAATTATCCTTAATTTTACTGTCTGTCTTACAAGCAAATATAATGTAAAATGTTCTAATGTAATAAAAAATCAGAGGGTGCTAAATCAGGGGAATATGGGGATATTCTTTCGTTGCAATCCTTTTTCAAACCAAAAACTGCTTCCTGGAGAGCGTTGGGGGAGAAGGAGTATTATTTTGATACACAGAAGGAAATGTGCAAGAGTTCAGTTTTTTTCTTTTTCCCCTTGCTCTTTCTACCTCAAGTAACCAACATTACTACAAAAAAAGTTTTTATTAAGTCTAGAAAAAGAATAAGAAAAAAAAAACCCTTCCATATATTTGACAAAATTGTTTCTTTAATAATGCCATCATGTTTACAACAGGTGTATTTTATTTATCACTTTTCATAACTATCGCTGATCTGCGATGAGATCCTATTAAAAAATACAAGTACGTAATAAGATTTCCATCGGTTTTAAAGATGTAAAAATCCTAGGCTTCTTTAACGTTTTCTGAATTTTTCTTGAATTATTTTTGCTAATAATTCCATATTTTATCTCCAATAACTGATCGATAAAACTTCATAGAAAATTTGTTGAAAATAATTAATTTTGTTTAAGCTAAATGTTGAAAGAATTTTACTATACTTAAATATTTTAATGAATTATTACGGGAAAAAGGAAAAGAATTTTTTACTTTTTTATAAAAAGTATATAATAGCTCGCATTTTGAATATGATAATTATAATATACATTTTAAGTAGAAATTTATTGATATATTCACTATATAGAATAAATGTGCATGCCTGTTGAGCAGTACTTCTGCTTCATTTTGTTAAAATTTATTTGTACTTAAGTATTTTGATGAATAATTACGGAGAAAAGGAAAAGAAATTTTTTTATTTATATATAAGCAGAAAATTATTGCTTTAATGACATTGTAAATTAATGTGTATGTTTGTCGTGTAACACTGAATAATTTCGGAGAAATGAAAGCATAATTAAAAAAACATTTTAAAACTGATCATTCCGATTAACCACTAACAGCTCTGTTAATTCAATAAACAATGGTATAAAAAAATTACAAAATTTTATTTTCAAAAATCTAAATGTTTGCCATCGATGGCTTTTAAACTTTTTGTAGAGGTTACTAACCCTCGCAATATAAGATCAAATTTTCTCACACTCTTAGAAAAAAAAGTGATAATTCATAAAATGAGAGTGGACACATAAAAAAAAAATTACAATTAATAATGTATCACATCCTTTTTTCATTTTTCCAGAAGATTCTCTCAAGGTCAACAGCGTGTGGACGAAATGAAACCGAATGAGTGCGATCACATTTCGCAAAACATACTCCTAAAATTGAATTTTATCACATTTTTATATATAAATGCATTTGGTTCAATTTATGAACAATATAAATTATTTTTGAAAAATCAAATTATTGTTAAAATATGTCAAATTAAATTTTAAAGAGAACAAACGTTTCTTGTAACTTTTGAATTCTGAAGTTTACTAATGAATGAAAAGAAGAAATTTTTTAAACTTATAATTTGAAGGGCTTTGATTCTTAGTGTCAATCAACACTCCAAAGTTCACCGACCGAAAAGGGTCTTCAGAAGAATCAAGATTCGAAAATGTATCAAAATTTCTTACAATAACGTAAGACAAGTGGTCCCCTCATCGTTCCGCTTATGTTCAGTCGTGCATTGTGTTTCCTGATTGTACTGAAGACTCGTCGAGTAGAGGAGCTGCTGAAAGTTAAATGCGCGCTGCTCGAGGTTTTCAACTATACAACGCTATGAAGGAGGTATAGAAATTTCTCGAAAATAAACCATAACATGATTTTTCATGATCTTCTTAATAAAGGTTCTTCCTCCAAAGTTCCTTCCTGACTTTTGGCGAGGAGTGGAGTTTTTAGAATGGATGCCAGGTCACGAGTTGTCACTTGATTGTGGCTCAAAATTAGGAAGTTCATCACCAATAGCCACCAAATTGCTTCTGATATGACGTTCATAACAGACATCAATCAGACAATCAATACACTTAATATAGAAAGTGGAAACAACGTATCCTCGAATGTATCGTAAGGCTAGATTTTACGATGAATAAAAATTCATTTAATTCCTTTTTATTTTACAGTGTCTTTTTCCCCTCTAAAAGAGATGGCTTTTTTTTAATCTGATATATTTCTTTAAAAGTGTTTGACATTCGCATATAATGTCCCATAAGTCTTAAAAGATACAGTCTACTTGACTCAGTAAAAAAAATGATAAAATTTTTAAAACTGAATACGTATGTATTTGTGATGTATACTTAAATTCCAAGATAACTTTAAAATACAGTATTACATTTGAGTCCTCTACGAGGATTGTTGTTTTTAGTCTCCTTATATATAAAAAGAAAAAACATTGATTTTTGTCAAAGTTAACGACAATTATTTTGAAATGTTCCTTATTTCTTAAAATTATATTTTCAATGTCTATTCAAATACAATTATAAATTCAACACATTTCCTTTTAAAAATATTTTTCTTTTGCATTTTTTGAATAATTTATTGCGTTAGAAATATCTGTGTGACACTTTATTCTTAAAATAACCCGGTAGAAAAGAATGGAACAAAAAAAAAAAAAAAATTGTCAAGAGTGCTTAAAGTGATATTGAACTCGTGTATTTGAAGCTCTACCGAGGTAGAGACACTTAGAATATACTTACGAAACATCTTTACGACTTAAAGTATGTATCATCAAACTTGGAAAGACTTAAAGTATTTATAATAAAAACCTTAGAGATATTCTCATTTTCGGAACACACAGACACAAAATAAATAACGATCGTGCTGATTAAAAAGATTTTTTTAATTTTGCTTTTTCTCGAATGCCTCGAATTATTACAAAAATTCTGAAATGAGATAAATAGTATTTAATTAAAGTCAAGTATTAAAAGAGTTCTTTACGCAGGAAAAGTCTTTTTTATGAGTCGATCAATATAAACAGGTAGAAGATGCTTCAAACAATAGAAAATCTTTACATTTCATGGAAATGCATTCATCAATGAATATAAATCTCCCTTAAATTTTAAATTGTAGATAAGAAGTTCTCATTGACTTTAGATAGAATTTTCGATCATTTATTGCAAGTTTTAAACCTTAATTTTTTTTATCCACATGTAAAATTAAAAATTATTGATTATAGGATATATGTAATAAAAACCTTATAATGTTATGAATTTACTAATCACAATTAAATATCCTGCCGGCTATTATCATGAATGATATTAAACGTTAGTTCAACGTTAATAGAACAGTCTGCATACATGGCCTCAAAGATTTTTTATTTTTTCTCTCAGTCTTTAGTCGAAGCGAAACACCATAAATATCTCGGATAAGAGGAGTGTAAGAGCCAAAGTGTAAGAGCAAGAGAAGGCTTTTCTCTGTGTTTTTGGTTATATAGCAGGGAAATTTCATAATAAACGTCACAGAACATGTGAGATGATGGAGGGAATTCGAGGGAATTTAAATGCAGACGTAAAGTCTGGTAGGGATCCTATAGATCTGAAGGCGTGGTATCTGCTGACATTGCAGGTTTTAAGATCGCGTGATTGCATAAATTAAAGTTAAAAAGGAAAGGTATCAGGAAATAAGAAAGAACGCTTTACTTTTAAATGAGAGAATGGGAAAAATTAGCAAATTAAATTATTATTATGAGAAACTAATATGAATTAAAGTTAAATCATTACATAAACACACACACTGGTATATATATATATGTGTGTGTGTGCGAGAGAGAGAGAGAGAGAGAGAGAGAGAAAGAGTTGATTCCTTAGATATACTGTTTATGTGAATTTGATGCATATTTCTCTAAGCAATTGAATTTTAAAATTGTAAGCAAATGTGCCACGTCACTGAGAAAAACATCCACAATTGCGTTTTTATTAAAATGAGATTTTTCGAGTTCTGATACCCTTTCCTCAAAACCTACTTTATCCATAGTGCTGATATTTTGCACAGTTCATCCGTAGTGCTTAGATTCTCTCAAGGAAATGAGGTATTTCCTTAAAAGTGAACGGAATCTTTTTCTAACAAACACTCATAAATTTTAGGTATTGTATAATATTTCTATAAAATTGAGGAAAACTAGAATACTTATCTTTGAACAAAAATAAATTTATCAATATTTAAATTTTAAATTACCATTAAGTTTAGTGTAAAGAATAATATATACCCTTCTTAAAATACCCTTCATTTTTTTAAAATTATAAATTCATTCAATCCCAAGCAAGATGCTCCTGAATGTAAGTACGTGACTTCTAAATAATCTCTATTAATTATTATTATAATTGATCATTCATAATTATCAATATATATAAATATTATTTACTGTATACTTTTCTGGATAAGCATACAGATGTCTTTGTGTCAAAATATGAGTAACATTGCTTTTATTTTAAAATAATGAAGGTCATTGAACTTTGACATAAAATAAAGTCATTTCTCTTTGTCAAGATGTTTCAGTCACTTTCAGTGCTCATATTAGAAACGTTGCTTAAATTTTTTATTATTTAAATTTTTTTGAACTTAGTAAAATATTTGTTTGGATCTTAAAATCCAAAATTTTCATGAAAAAGTTAATGAACATTCACTAAAAACAAATCTAAAGTAATGATACTGCTCTAAGAAAAATAATGAAATATGTAATGAAATCCAGGAGTTTTTGAAAAGGAGAAATGAATTTTAAAAAGAAAAAATTGATATTTAAATATGCTTCTAGAATTAAAGAAAATAAAATTTTACTACGTGTATAAATGTGAAAAATTAAAAGTTTTTTTGAGATTGAATAGTTAAAATATATATTATCAAATGTATTAGAGAATTAATAAATAAAACTCATTTACATCTATTAGTCAAATTGTGTGTTCGTAGTGGCAAATATCACTAATTTTGAATGTGACAAATATTGGATCTAATTTTTCCTAACATTTTTGCCTTTACTATCGTTTTTGAATGCTAAAAAAGGGGAAAAATTTCTTCAATTGTTCATTCAATTCACGTGGCATTCGTTTTTCATATCAACTAAATTTTTACCTATGTATCTATTAAACTTTTATATACAACAACAATATTTTAAGCACAAATGCATTTTTGCAAAGAATTTGTAATATCTTTTGTTGTTTTTTTAATCTGCTAAGTAATAACCTTAGTATGTATGTATATATCATCCTAATATATGTATATATATGTACAATTGCATCTTTTAATCATTGAACTCTTTTGTAATTTGGATTTCCCAATTCAGCCTACCAAGTCGCAAAGGGGGAAGGTTGGTACCATTAAACTAGTTTAACCCCGCTTATTCGGTCCTCAGCCCGATATTGCTTTTTGACTTGCAGGGTTCCATATTTTAATTTATTTTTTCTTTCACTTTTACATTTCTTTCTGGATTTTTGTCTTTTTAAATATTTTAAATTATTCTTTCATAAATTTTCAGTATATATATTGGAGTAATCCATTTTTACTCAACAATATGCATTGGGGGAGGGTTGGTACCATAGAACTAGTTTAACCCCACAATTCAGTCCCCAGCCTGAATATGCATGTTTTGTTTTGTTGGATATTCAAATTATTCTTTGGTTCAAATTCGTTTCAAATTTGATTCAATTTCATCTTTAGTTCTATAAATGTGTTTTTTTGTTGTTGATTTTGGATTTTAATTGTTCTCTTACTTTTATGTTTTTTAATGATAAATTTAATGCTTTATCTTATACATATATATATATATATATATATATATATATATATATATATATTAAAGTAGATAATGAAAACTAAGATGTAATGCATATTTTTATTTGAAACTATTTATGCAAATATAGCCATATGCAGTCATTCGGTGGCTCTCAGCCGCGAGTACTCAGTACGTAATTTTAAATTCAAGATATTAAAGAATAAAATTTCATGTAGAAGAGGAAACTTTCTTTCATACGTTTTTAGATTCCCTAACTTAATTCAATCAAAGATTTCTTACAATCCGTAAATATTTAAAAGAGTAAAACAACCTGATCATTTCCAATCCTTTGTAAAACAGCGAAAGAAAATCGTAATATATCGCTTGCAACAAATTTAAATTCGCGTTAAATTTTTTTTTCTTATAACTTTGAATCGTTAAACTTTCCAATACATGCAAGAAACACAAAAATACAAAATGTCAATAAACTTTCAATGTAGTGTTTGATTGTGGTTCGAAAATATAGAGAAATGAGTTACGACTTTTAAAACTTAATAAAACTTTATTTAAAGATTAAAATAGGCTTGTAGCATTCCCAGGAAGGCCTACTCCCATGCTACTAAGACCTTCAACTGATTCCACAAAACTCACTTTTTTCACAAACTTCCTCGCGGGCGGTACTGCCGTGGAGCGGAGGCTCTGAACCATTGCTCAGAGGGGGTGGGAATACTACATCTCCCCACCAAGCTCTGACGTTACATTTGCTTAAAAATTTAAGTCAGCAGCTGAAACTCTTAAAATTAACACTCAAAATATTCATACAATGCAAAATTAGATCACAATTATTAACACTGAATGTACTATAATAATTATAAGAAAAGAGGCAACACATAAGAGCGAATATGTATTACACATTACAAATCATCAAAAATCATACAGATTTTAAAACGTTAATTAATGTAAACTTCATGATTTTAAAATGATTCAAATTAGTAAGAGATACTAAATGCAAACGAATATTAAGAACATATAAAATAGTACAGATATACATATAAAGAAATCAAAAGAGCATCCTGGCGTTCAGCAATAACTGATAATGTTCACACTAAGCGTGATAACGCATCTACATGAGGCATTTTAGATACCGCACAATGTTTCAGAGTTATGTTAAATATTTGCAGGGATAATGCCCATATTTGTACTCTAGACGACTGAGGTGCACTTTTTGTTAAAAATGGGAGCGGATTATGATCCGTGTAGAATTCAATTTCGGTGCCGAACACCCACGTTTCAAACTTTTTCAAACTTCACACAATCGCGAATGCTTCCCGCTCAATGGTTGACCAAACTTGCTGGACTTTGGTCAATTTCTGACTCGCATAAGATATTGGGGAAGTCTTTTCATCCAACTTTTGGGATTAACATGCAGCAATGCCGACTGATAAAGCGTCTGAATGAATGATGTTCCGCCGGTTCATCACAGGAGTATATAAGGAAGGAGCATCGGCAAGTGCACCTTTTAATTTTTTGAACACTTCTTGTATATCAGTCCATGGAATTTTGTCGAAGACTCTCTTTTTAGTTAACTCCGTGAGGGGAAACATAAGCTTCGAATATTTGGGAATGTACTCGCGATAGTAATTACATAAATCGAGAACACTACATAACTCTTTCTTTTTTGTCGGAGATGCTAACTTTCTTTTCGCACGCACCTTTACTGGATCAGGCTGATGTCTTCCCGTACCGACAACGTGTCCTAAGAATTTCATATGTGGTTTCACGAAATTACACTTTTTAAGATTCTCAGTTAAGTTTAATTCTTCCAATTTCGATAAAATGTTGTTTAAATGCTGCAAATATTCATTGAAAATTTTCGAAAATAGGGCGATGTCATCTATATACGCACGGACGAATTCCCTATAAGGAGCAAGGGCTTTATTCATTACCCATTGAAAAGTAGCACATGCATTTTTCAGTCCAAAACTCATGACTTTAAATCTATACATTTGGTGATGAGTTTTGAAAGAAGTAAAATCTTTTACTTTCTTCCGACATCGGGATTGCCCAATATCCCTTCAAAAGATCCAAAATAGCTGTTACGTTAGCTCTGCCTATCGACTGGATCACTTCTGTTGCGTCTTCCATAGGGAAGTCATCCGTTACCGTTGCACAATTCAAAGCCCGGTAGTCGATGCACAATCTCATGGATCCATCTTTCTTATTCACTCAGACTACCGGATATGCAATCTCAGCGTTACTTTCCTCGATTAATCCTAATTCCAATAATTCATGGATTTGTTGATCTACTTTTACCATCAGCGCTTCCAGGATCCTGTACATGAACGGTTTTTTCCGTTCGACGTTTGGCTTTAAATTGATTTTATGGGCATCAACTTTAGCAATGTTTACATTACCCTTAAACAGTTTTTGGTATTTACCTAATAATTCTAGCAATTTGGTTTCTTCCTCATCTCCAGATGAAATTAAAAAAAATGTGTTCGTTTTCTTTTTTTTTTCTCGCCTATTTATTCATGTCACACTTTTTATGTACGATAGTACATAAAAAGGAATGTTCGAGTGCGCTCTAAGGCTACTGAACGTTTGAAACTCTGAATAGAGAATCAGATAGCTCTTGTAAATGAGCATGAAAAACAAGTTGTAAAAGCTTTCATATCGACAAAGAATGCTTCTCCCTCTTGATTATTGTTGATTCTTTCAGGTTTTGGTCATTATTGATTATCATATGCCTTTTTTGTGTAATAAAACCTAGAAATGAACATCTGTCTTCTTGTAAATCTTCAAGGTTGCTTTCACGTAGCCGGAAAACTATTCTTCAGTGGTTCTTCATCTGATTGCCGAAATAAAGCTTTAGAAAATGCATTTCTTTTTCTGTAACATTGTCGGACATAGGATAAATAGAAACTATGCCGACCAACTTAAAAGAAGGCCTTCTACTTTGCGAACGTTATCGGGAAAATGAAAATAACCATTCAGAGAACTGATATTGTGTTAGATTTTGAGAGATAATGTAAAAAGGACCCAGTCACTTAGGGGACTGTCCAAACGAAGTGGGGGGGAGGGGAAAACGATATTTGAAGCTAAAGTTTTCCTTCGTTTTGAGGAAAGTAAAGAAAAATTGTTGTCAGTTATTTTTAAACCGACTGAGGAGTCTGTGCTTTGAGAAGGAAATGTTTTTGTAATTATTTTGAATGTTGATCGAAAGAGTTGGCTTTGTAGGAATGTATTGGCTTTGGCTATATCTTATGCACAAAATCTCACACAAAAATCAGTATATTATCGCACAAAAATCAGAGCAGTATACTTAGAATTCAAGCAATATTATGCAATTCTTTTGAAATTTTAAATAAAAAGTAAGGATTATCCAAAGGTTAAGAATATAACTTTTTGTACGAAAAGTGAAAAAAAAGGTAAGAAACTCCAGTATGTTGGCATTACTTGCAAAAGAAACAATTAAGTACAAATAAGAATCATATATTCCTTTTATATAAACAAGATTACCGAGATACGTGAAGCTCCTCGCCAACTTAAAAATGTTTGCAGTCATAATATTTTGTCTTCGATATAAGCTTATTGTTTGCGTTTTACTACAAGTATTCTAAAAATTCAAAGCATTTCCTCTTTTTTACTAATGAAAACATTTATTACTGTTGGAAAAAATATAATTTTAAATTTCTTATGTGCATTTAAAGAATTTATTTTTAGGAACAGGTAGGTAAACTGATAAATTATTAATATTTCATTTACAAGTAACATAAGGGAGGCAAAGTAATAAGACGGACCTCGAAATTTAAATGACAATCAAGTAACGAGAACGATAGCCGAGCTAGAGCGTCCACTTCTAATTTCCACACCACGGCAACGTAAGGATTTTGATTTAATGCGTTTCAGCTCTGCTACATGTAGGAACACCTAATCGTCACCTTTTTTCGATAAAAACATGTGAACACTACAATGTGGCACAATTTAACAAAGGCCAACATTTATAGCCTTATGATACTCACATTTTAGAGCATAATGCGAAACACCTTTTTTTAATGGTTTTGCTTTTTATTCATCTCATTTATTTGCCACAGTGAATATTTTATCATAATTTTCAGCATATATAGGAAGAATTAGATCAAAGAAAAATAAAGTTTTAATTTTTGAAAAATGCTTGTTAATAAAATTTAGACTTAATCTTAGGACTCATTCAGTATTATGAATTCTAATGTATCACAATATAATGGATTATGGAACAATAAAAAATGACAATTATTCATCAAATCTATCATTCCTTCATGGAAGATATATAAGAAAATTCTTAAGAGGGTTTAAATTTTTAAGGTTTTTCTGGCATGTTCTAAAGGAGAAAAACAATTATAAATTGAGTAACAATGAAGTTTCCAAAAAAGCGTAGTTGATTTATGATGATATGTCTATTGTCATACAAATGCTGTGAATATTTATAAGAGCTTTTAAACTTACTTCATTATCGATTTGAGAAAGTCTGAATTTTACATTACAACATCAAGAGACAGGATCAGCAATTTTGCTTTTTATTTTATTTTGTATTACTGATTATAATTACGTGCAATTTATGAAGTATCATATTATTTACTTCTTATTTCTAATTTGATTATTTTAAGTTTTAACACCAGGTGTGTATCAAATTCCTGCATTTAAAAGAATTAAAAATAAATTTAAAATATTTTATACCTATTTCAATGAATTTACTGAAAATCAAAATATAAATAAATTTTACTTGAATAATATCAATTAAATTTGGTTTAGTTTATTGTGTGTACCTTTGTCTACAATGTAATAAGCGTTTCATTTTTTTTATGCAATGCTTTGTATTATCATCATTGTTTTGTGCTATTTCTCTCAATGCTCTTAATAATATTGAAAAGAAAATCTAAGTGAAAAACAGCTTAAATTGTTAGGAAATAATTTCTTTTTTAAAAAAATAAAATAAATAAATTTCTCAAATTTTCTTGAACTGAAATCATAATTACTACATTGAGTTCTCCAAGAAAATATGTTTCCCTAAGAAAGGGAGACTCTTTGTATTTAGGGATTTTCTAAGCCGTGAACATCCCCATTGACTGCGGACACCAGCAACTATCCTGCTTCTTTTGTACGCCTATGTATGGTGCCATCAATCAGTGATAAAAAAGGGGGAAGTAAACATCGCCTAAAGCGCCGTCTTTAAGGGCCTTTTCCTCACAAAACCCGCCGTCTTCAAAAGGTTAATACCTGAGGTCTTCTAATTTTAAACAAAACCAGTTGAACCACCTTTTCCATAATTACACGATCGTTAGGGAATAACTAGTAGATCATTTCTCAAATAAAAATTCCCTTTTTTTCAAAGTAAATTGTTTCCATACATCTTTCAATGTGTCACATTTTAACTGCTGATCTCTTAATAATACTCACCCGATGTTGATATTCATTTTCTTCCTGCGTGGGAAATATTATATCCAAACATAAACATTCCTCTTTTTCTAATGTTTGCTTTCCGCTCTCTGTCCTTCCTCTGCTAATGAGATCAAACTTCTGTACGCCACAGCAATATCCATTAATCTCCGATGTTGATTCATCGCTTGCGGTTTCGTTTACATTCTCTTGCAATAGTTGATATATATTTGATGGGATGATCGCTTGACCTTGGATTTTATCCGTGAACGCTGTTAACACTTGAATAGGTTTCGAAAATGATTCGTTTTTCTTGTTTTTTTTATCCATAACTGAACACTGGAAAGAGAGGCTTCTATTTATTCTCCGAATGCGCTTTTTAAAATTATTTTTCCTTCCTCATTCTTTTCATCCGAAATGAGATCCAAGTTCAACACAGTTATCAATTATCATCGATCCGGAATCAATTAAAGCCGTTGCAATCTTTCCGTTGACAGCAATTTTAGCATATTGGAGATCACTTACAACTAATTTTGGTTTGCTTGAATTTTTCTTAATTCGGTTTTTTAAAGGAACTCAGTTCGATTTCCTGCGGTTACTACCTGATAATCTTGCGTGTGTCCATCGATATAACCATTTATTCCCGTCGCTTTGTAACTTTTTGGACAGCTCTTCGCCAGGTGTTGCAATCCGAAAACATAACATTCTTTCGTTGATGTTTGTATTTCTTCTCCTTCGGATTTCTGTTATTTTCTCTTGAATGAGGTGGCATAAAATTCCATACAGGTAAATTTTCTGTTCTTTTCATGGTGGTCGTTTGATAAATGCTGAATACTCTTTTTGAAAATTTTCTCTCAGTCTTCTGTTGACACTCATTTTGACATTTTCATGATCATCTAATTTTGAAGCAATTTGATCCGGTTTTATGGAATGTGTCCGTTCGTCGATAAAATGATCGTACATTTCTGATGGTGTTCTCCTTTTGATTTGGCCAGTAATCATGAGGTCGCACAAATCTTCAAAAGTGTTAATCTGTAAGCCTCGAATCCATTCGAGAAAATAGTTTGTCAGTTCATATGCGAAATCACTCCAAGTGATATTTTGTTTTTTCTGATGCTTCACAAACAATTGTCTAAATTTCTCTGGTGTTAGCTTATATCGTTTCAAAAGAATTTCTTTCACCTTATCGTAATCGTTCGTGATTTCTTTGTTTTCACGTGCGACGATGTGTGCAACATCGTTTGCCAATAGTCTAATCAAATGAGAAGTCCAATTTTCCTTTTTGATATCAACTCTTTTAGCTTGTCTCTCAAATAACACCAGATATAAGCTAATATCGTTGTTCTTCGGATCGAATTTTGGGAGAAAGCTTTACAGCTCTACTTTCGATTTAACAACGAATTCTGAATTAGTCGTTTCTCTCATTCTAATTATTTCGTTTTCTAAGCGTAATTTCTGGGTTTCAATTCCATTTCTTGCTTGCGTTTCCTTTCATCATCTTGTCTTTTCCTTTCACCTCTTTCCTCTTGTTCTTTTCTTTGTTCTACCTGCGTATTGAGCAATTGTCTGACAAACTCTTCCTCGTACACTTCCGTTTTCAAAATAGCATTCCTCAATGCCATTACTGTCATCTCTGAAACATTGTTGATGCCCATTTCTCGAACGACGTACTGCAAGTCCTCTTTTTCCCTTTCGCTAGGAAAACCATTACGATTAGCAAATCCAAGGAATCAGAAATTTCGCAAAATACACTCAATTCTGAACAAACTCAAAACTCACTATATCCTGTCGACTGCGCCAGAGAAATGTTCGATTGTGGTTCGAAAATATAGTGAAATGATTTACGACTTTTAAAACTTATCAAAACTTTATTTAAAGATTAAAATAGGCCTGCTCCCATGCTACGAAGACTTTCAATTGACTCCACAAAACTCACTTTTCTCACTAACTCCCTTCGGGCGGTATTGCCAGCGCCGTGGAGAGGAGGCTCTGAACCATTGTTCGGAGGGAATGGGAACACTACATTCATTCAATATTGAATATTTATTCTCTAATTGTGTAGTAATCAGAAAACAAATCTGACAAGCATATAGGTAGAAACCCAGTTCCCCCTTCACATTTTCCCTTCAAACCAAAGATATACATATAAATTCTGGAATTACAAATAAGAAAACTTAAGCCGAATAAGATTCTCTTATTGGGATATAGTTAAATGTTTATTTGGATAAAATTTAAATGGTTCGTCAAAATGATTCATCAGAGATAAACAATGAGAGAATTCACACAAAATGTTACAAAACTTTATCAGTAGATGCATAACAACATTTCTTTTTGTATTCAATTTTTTTTTCTCTGAATGTCTAAGACAAAGTGATGGATAATGTGTTTTTCAATCATATTTAAATACAATGATCTTTCGAACACAGTAATCGATAAATGTGGAATCTTTGCGGTTTCTTTTGAAGAATTCCGTTCGGAAATTCAATATGTAACTCATTTACAAAAAAGATTTACTTTTTCCTGCTATTGTTTATACTATAGTTTGGTTGACAGCAAAAAAACTCTATCAAAGTGTGCAAAAATAATCTGCTTTACGTAGAAATAAGTTTTTTTTTCATAGATATTTTTAGATCACCTGCAATCCTTTCCGTAAAATATTTCTTGGAAATGTTTTATAAAAAACATTTCAACGTTCCGAACTGGCTTCTAACAACTTCGCAATATTTTAGCTTCAAAAATAACTTTTCATTCGGGTGTGTCACAGTTATGAAAATAACCATATTAATTTTTTTTTAGAAATGCATGTGCATCCATTGAATTTGAATTTGTTTCTATAAATGCAGCTTACTTAAAACACTTCATAAATAACATTATGAAGATTATATGTGACTTTGTAAGCTACGATGCATGATTGTAGAGTAATATAACTTTATGGTTTTAACTTTTATTTGTTACCCAGACTTTTTTTTAATTCCTGTTGCTCCTAAAATATATATGTATCCACAGTTTAATATATCTTAGTTCTCAAATGTTGTTTAGTATGTTGATAACTGAAGAAGATGGATGCTTACGTGAAGAACTTGATTGTTTGGTTGTTTAATAACGATGTACTTGGAAGTAATACGAGGACTATTAGAGACGAATATCGCAGTTTTGAACCTTGATGAAGTGTAGAGGACGATAGTGGCATCTCCTCTCCAAAATTCCTCACCTAGCTATTGGAAGAACTTGGAACCGCGGAATACAGAACGTGCATCAGCCTCGCTACACTTAGGGTCTTTAGTGTCCTCAGGATTCGAACTCAGCACTCGAAGGAAACAATACCGGCTACGAATTCATAACCATGACCGCTAGGCTACAGGTGCCACTACATGGAGAGGATTTCTTGTTGAGGATGTTGAGGAAAACGACTTTGCACCTTGAGACTTTCACTTCTTCCGAATGAGGAAGGATCACCTTGAGAAATATCCCTTTCATTCTAACTGCAAGAGCAACTTGGTCATTATAGCTCGGTGTCGACGACAACAACCGGAATTCTTCTCCAATAGTTTGCCAATCTTTCTAATTTCTAACTCGTTTCGCTTCCTTTCTACGTCTGCTCAAGCGAGTGAAAAAGGATGGGGACTAAGTTGAAAAGTGAACAGTGCATTAAATAAGGGACACTTATAGTTTTCAGGTACAACAAGAATTGAGAAAATCGCGTTTCAAATAAAAAAAATTATGGATATAGAAACATTACTTTTCAGTTATGCCTTAAGAACTCGGTTTATCAACCTCAACGTTGATCTCTGTAAACCCGAGCTGTAATACTATTTACGTGCGGCCTAAACTTAAACAGCTTTTCCATCTGTCTATCCTTTAATCTAAGCTGTCCTCTCCTCTTATCTAGTCTGTCGTCTATCCTCATCCTTTTTTGCGAGGAAGCTGGTAAAGGAAATTAGAAAATGCACTTCATTTAAGTTTTTCCATGTTTGCAAAAACCCAAGAAAGAACGTGGATTCTTGTTGAAAGAAGCAGAATCGAGCGAAAAAATCAAATCATTCAAAAAAAAAAAAAAAAAAAAAAAAAAAAAATGGTATGCTTCGTTCAGTTACGTATTGCTAAAAAGGCAGGGGAGAGAATATATTATCTAGCTTTTCAGAATGGTGGACACATTTTCAAATAATGTTATTAACAAAACTAAGATCGTTCAAGGAAACTGCTTTTTGTATTATTTATAATAACTGTATGAGATGAATGAAGAATATTTTATTTTAAGTAGATCTTATTTCGTAAGATTGTTTGGACATGAATGTATTTATGAGTGCTATTGTTGGACTCACTTTTCCAATTTAGTTCATGAGTGATATTTGCTTTGCGATCCATCCCAACAAATTGTAAATGGGATTGGATCGTGCTCGTTAGATGTTTCTTAAGGAAAATATTCTTTGGTAATACAAAATTTCCGACTTTGATGAAGTGATAGCATTATCAATATTTAGCAATATTCTTTTAAACTGAACCTAGCTTTAATTCTAGTTGTACATTTTTAAATTAATAAATTTACTTGTATGAATTTGCTTAATGATTTCTTTCCATTGAAACTAAAGTCCGATTAATGAGAAAAGAATTAATTATTCGACGCAAAGGTTAGATTTCTTTGCATTTAAATTTTAAATGGATTTCATTATTGTTATTTTCTATTAATATAATTTATGTATTATTGCGAAAATTTATTTCAGTTTCTTTTTAATTGTGCGATAAAATCTTCTTGCCTTTTACAGTAGAGGATAATTAATTCATTTTAATAAAGGATTTGGAATATTTTAGTTATGTAACTCAGCATAAGATTTGCTGATTCAAAGGTAGGAAAGTTAATGAATCAGCTAGCTTTCAAGTGCTCTCAATGTCCTTAAATCACATAGAAAAACTAACCTTGATCTTATTTTGCAAACCATTAATCTATTTTGATTTCTAGTAGAAGGCCAGCTCGTGATTAATTATAATCACCTAAATTCTATTCTGGAGGAAAGAACAGAATAACAATGAAAACAATTCTAACATAATTACACTTCACCTCAATATACTCAACAAGAAAGTAGCAGTCTAAAATGTACCCCACAGTAGCACGGACAGTCCTCACTCAGAAAACAAAAATGTCCCAAGACTGTCTTTTCAGATATGAACTGAAAGGGGCGTGCCTTCCTTACCCGTCACCAGACGTGATGGGCCTCAGCCTTTTTGGAAAGTCTGAATCCATGAAACCCACTATGATCTGTTTCTCTGTGAGGAGAGGCACCTTTCCATTCAGGTGTGAGGTACCTTCCGTCCATAGCTGAGCAGGATTGAACCGGTTTAGGCAACTGGAAAGGCAATCAGTTCTCGAATTTTAATATCCCAAAGGAATTCTTCGATAAGTACGCAGCCGCCTCTTTTGTGTTCATTCTGTGATTGCTTTCCTCAGCGGATTACAAAGATATGAGTGGAATTTATATTGTTGTTTAATTTTAAAACCTAAATGTATTGAAAGAAAGGAACTTACGGCTTTCTTAATTTGAGATCACTAAAATATTACTTTCGTTTGAATGAAAATTCTATTTTTGTATAGTAAGCTGTTTAAAGTCAGAGGCCAAGTTGCATACAGTAGATTTTACATGCTTTGAACAAGCTCAACTTTGTTATATTAAAATGAGATTGGCTGTTTAATCTTATATATAGAACAATCTATGACGATAATTTAATTCAAAATTTCAATAAAAGAACTTTGGCTGAATCTTTTTATTGCAGGATAGTAACCCTTTTTGGGTTAAGGATTCTATATAGTCGCCCTGTTCTTTTTGCTATCACATCTAACATAAATAATTTCAGGAATGAAAAGGAACTGTCCTAGAGGATCTCCTATAATTTTGCTTGCAAGTTTTTTAAAATATGACCTGGATATATTACTCCAAAAGTTCGGCAACTAATG
>BMAW01069141.1:494347-530547 GCA_019974015.1 Nephila pilipes | reverse complement strand
CATAATAAAGTTGGCATACAGTTTACGATGACTCAAATGGTACCTGTTTCCTACGACAGATGGTGTTGCTATGGCCCATCGATATCATCGTTGATTATGCCATATATTAAAATGCATGAAAACAAATTTGACTCTGATTCAAGCGTTTTGATTGTTACCGCATCGACTGGTCACGACAGATGAAACCGAAATTCTTCATCATACGCATAACAAGCAAGAATCAAGGCGAGTTATTCCATCCGTAAATCTACCCATAGAAGGTGAAGATTATCTCATCGGTGAGGAAAATGATAACGACGACTGTTTCGTGCGTAAAGTCAAACTGATCGACCTCTGAAAAAAGAAAAAGATCGCAGTTCTATATTCTTGAGTACTTTTAAACCACCCTCTTGCACTGTAGGGTATTTAAATATTACAAAATATTTCAAACTTATGTAAAAGGAGAAATTTGCGTTTAAAGTTTTTTTTTATCAAAATAATTGCAGTCAGCAAACAGCACAGATTTATCCGGTTTTAATCCTTTCTCTCCTTTTCTAGATGTTTTGCGCCGTCGGAAGAACGTATTTTAACTCTTTGTGGGTTAAAGTGCAGATTTTGCATAAACTCTGCCGCCGCGACACGATGAATCTAACCGCAAGAGGTCTAATGCTTCAAGATTTTCATTAGCTAAGTCTTGATATGGGTCCATAATGCCTTAGTAAGGGTGCGGCATTCTTCAAAACAATTTTTTTTTAAAATCGAAAAGTCTGTGCTGTTTGATTCTCCCCTCCCTGCTTGCAGAGTCTTGGAAATTTGAAACTTTAAATGTTTGATCGTAAAGAAGAGATTTTTCTAATTAAAGTGCTGAAGATGTGATTAAATATTATTTTTTGGAATGCCTTTTTTTAAAGCTACAATTTCACCTTTTTTTTCTTTTCTTAGATGAGTAGGAAAAACAGACATAAAATAATAATTGCTAACATTCAAGTATATTAGCTATAAATAAGCTATTAATATAAGCACTGAAAATATTGGTGATGAAGTATATAGTCACTGAAAGGAGTAGGAATGTTAGTCATTCATTTTATTTTCATTTCACTAGCTATACTTTTCTTGTGTCAATGATAAAATTATAAGCTGTGGATATTCAGAATTATTGTGTTTACTTAGTATAATTTTGTGTTTAAAGTAAAATATCAAGTGCTTCTCTCGTACTTAAAAGAAATTTATTTCGTGTAATTAGGAAACTATTCTAGTTTCAGATTTTTTTTATGACAAATGTAATTTTTTCCCTAACTAAACTTTATTTTATTTATTTATTAAACTAAATTACAAACATTTATTAATTTTGTAAAAATAATTTGTAATTTAATTATATTATTATTATTATTAAAAAATTATTATTTGTTTTACAATACAGCAGGGGATATTATATGAATCATTACATATCAAATTCATAAATAACATTACATAGATAATTTACCATATTAATCGTAATATAATAGGCTATCTAATGAAAATAAAATCAGGAGAAAATATTTGTGATGAATTTTAAGCCTTTTAGGAAGAAAAAAAATAGTAATGATCCTTTTACTTTTTTGTTTGTCTCGGCTTATTTCTTTGTTTTGTATTAAAATTAAATTGGAATGAGACAGAATCAATAACCTACTCCTCGAAAACTTTATACTGGGGGAGAGAGAAGTGGATTTGGAGGAAAGTGAGGAGGGGCAGAGAGTATGTTTTCTAGATCTCCCATTATCCTGCAAGGTAAATTTATTTGTCGCTTGCCTGATTGAAAAAATATATGTATTTTTTTCCTTCTAATTTACGCAAAATAATCATTCCTATTTCGATATATTAATATTTTATTGTTTTGCTTTAATTTTACTACCAGGGACATATTATTCAAAAATTTTAATAATTTATTGCATTGCTTACTTTAATATTTTATCATTTGGCTTTGTCACTTTTCTATGTGATAAGATGCCATCATTCACTTAAGTGTTGACTATTTTTTGAACGATTAATTTAGAGACAAGTAGAGTTGGGGTAAAAAAAAAAAAAAAAAGTGGTTTTCCATAACACGGTTGGGAACAATGTGGCAGAAAACATTTCTGTGAAGTGAAAAAAAACCAGGAAAATAAAATCTGATTCAGTTGTGTTGTACAATACCAAAACAAACGATCAAGTACGGAATTCAGTAAAAAAAAATAATAACTTATTTTTGCTAAAGAAAAGTCAGTCATCGAATTCATGCATTTTCCAACTTTGTATTTTTTACCATTCCTTTATAAAAACTTCGAACTCATAAGAAGTTAGGAGATATGAAATTGCGAGTATAACCAGAATTTTTTTCATCGTTAAATGTTCAATCTTTTCCACTTATGTTGTATTTAGTGGAATAGCAAATAGTGCTTCTGATTTTAACGATGAATTAACTCCCTTTTCTATCTTTGTTTCAGTGTTTTCCAATACTACTGTTATCTGTTTCTCTGAATTTCGTTACTTCATTATCAAAAGACATAAATAACAGCTTCCTAATGTTTTGTTAAATATAAAATCGTTACTTTGTATACCTCCAAAAACTTCGCATTCTTTTATTATTCTCATTTAAGTTATTTCATTAGACATGAATATTTATTAAGAAAATTAAAATATAATGTTCTGTATTAGCAGTAAGTTCATATTTTCTTTAAGAAAGAAATATCGTGTTTTAATTTATCGATTAAATTGAGCATATTCTTTTTATTTACTTTAGATTGTTTGTATTAGATTGTTTATATTATCTAAAAGTTTTAATTGATTAACTCACTTACTTAATAATAAAAATGCATCTGAATATAATTTATATTTGTTGAGTATTGTTTGCTATAAATCGTCTTTGTATAAGATTATAATTCTTGTGGTAGTAGTCAATGCAGTATTGTAAAAAAAAGTGTTATAGGCATCAAATTATTTTTGAAATAGTATGCTATGTGCTCGAGATTTTAAATGTGTAGCTGTACCATTCTCAGATTACGATTGTATGCTTATAGTTGCATAATTTATTTATAGAATATAGAATCATGTGGTTTACGAGTGTGTTATTATTAATGCTTGTAACCGACTCTGATATATATATATATAATTTTCTGAACCTCAAAAGTATAATTTATATGAATGTGTCGTATAATATTACAAAATGTTCTATCGCTCTCTGGCTTGACTTAAACTTAAAAATTTCTGTGTTATTTGGAGTGATTGAAAGAACAAATTTCACAGAATTCCTTTTCTTAGAGAAGAAACATGACTGTCTTATATGAGGTGTTGACATACCTTTCCCCCTAATTATTTACCAGATTCATATAAAATTTTAAGCATGAATTTTCATACATGCGTTCTTCTGTAGGTAGGCACGGGCATCGTGACCCCGAGGCATCCTAGTGATATTTTTCTATCCTGTGGGGATTACTGTCTTTGGTAAACACCGATGCTGTGCCTCCCGGGATACCCTAGCCATCCATACTCCTTCTTGTCAACCGTCTATATCACAGCAGCATAGCCACATCTGGCTCCTTGCGCCATTAAAATACTTTTACTCAACTCATTCAAATGTGTGATTTTTAAAAGCCCTTAACCTTTAAACACATAAAAGAGTGGGTTTCTAAAGCGAACTTCACTCGCGCTGAGTAAGAAAACTGACGAGCGTCAGCGAGTCATCGCTTTTGCTCAAATTGATGGATAAAGTTTGTAGTAAAAACCATGTATGAGACGCCAGAAGGCGAGTAAACTAAGTAAGTTAATGTCTTAGGAAAACTTTAGTAATAATGAAAGCAAGTGCAAAAATTTTCCTCTAAAAATAATTTTATTGAAAAAAAATACTTTTTGTACTTGTTATAATTAGTAATTATAAACTAATAAATAAAAAATCCAATTTTTCAATAAGTTTTTAATTTATCGAGAAGAAATCTACAAAATCTTTTGTATTTTTTATTAATGTAAATAGTTTGAATATTCTTTTATAATAAGTACTATAAATGTTGCAACGCAAAATAATTATGAATTCTATGATCCCAGTGAATATTTATCAATGTTTTCCTAATCATTTTTTTTTTTTTCAATATGTTATATTCCAATTTGTTAAAATTTCCGATGATGTATCTCGGGATGTGTGATCCCGAAACTTTTTATTCCTTCATTCTAGAATACCGGTGGGGCAGAGAACACATTTATTTTTTCCAAATATAAGAAAATAACAGGCAATAAATATAACATGCCACTGGTAAAATCAAAAACCGGCAGGACCATGCCTCATTCTGGTCGAATTGGGACGCATGATACCCTGAGTATAAATGATAAACATGTAGCTACAAACAAATACGCATGCATTTCTTACTTACTGTAAAAATTTACCTAAGATACCATTGAGAACTTAAATAATTTTTTCGTACAACTGTGGACACCTATAAAGCCGTTTTCGGGCACAATGGCATTGATTTGGGATCTCTTCTCTAGTTGGCAATGGTCAAGAATTTGTGAAATAAATAAATTAATTTTTTTATTATTTGAATGCTTCAAAAGAAACTTTTTCCCAATTCCTTTTTGAATACCAACAAATTTTTGGCTTTCATTTCCGCGTAATTTGTATTACTAGACAGATAAGTTTTCGAGATATTTGTTCTCATGAATAAGAGAGAGATGATATTTAGAGTAATTAAAGGTAGTTTAAATCTTTCCCTCTTTGTTCTTCAAAGACTCTGTCAATAAAGATATAAGGATTAATAAAATGCAAGATATAAATATTTTTGACACATATATTTTATTAACATTATTTCTCACAGGAAATGGAAAGATTTTCATTGGGATGACTTGAATACTAATTCGAGAAGTCAATCGCAAAAATGTAGGCGTTAATTGATAAATTTCGGATTCATCCGGTTTAAGACGTGCGAGTGGGTTTCACTTAAAGTGTCATTATACTTAATTCAAAACATGACTCGTTTTGGAATTTTCAATTTCCGGAGCATTTCTTCTTGTTAACCTGCAATCAAAAACACAAAATAGTATTGTGACAAGTTACTGCTTGCGTGTTGCTGTGTTATTCGTCTTATGTAGGATCACAGAATGTGTCATCTTTCTTTTAATCTACATGCCTTAGGATAATGTCTGTATCGCCTGCTGCATTGGAAGTAAAAATCTCTTAATCTACGTTATTAAAGTGATCTATTACATTTATCATTATGAGTAGTTAAATATGAAACTATTTAAAAGCTAAAAGTCTTGAATTTTAGCGTTTATTTATTTGGATTAAAACCATTAGAATCAAACAACGAAATTATTACATGTTTAGAATCCTCATATCTATGTATTCGATTTCTTTTCTTTTAAAGATTAGTTATTAGATAATCCGTTAGCGTATTTTTGAACGCTGTGCAGCATATATTTCAGAATATACTAAAAAATAAAGGCGCAGTCAATGATCATGGGCATCAATTCGGAAATAATTTTCTTACCTTTTTCTTCTTTATTGTATTCGGATCAAAATACATAATACATGTCTATGAATATATTCGCAGATCTAATGTCTAATATACATGCATTCAAAATGTTTGATTATAATCTATATTGTTTGCAAATTATGATGTGTAGATACAACATATCCTTCTTATCAATTTCATTTGATTCTGTATCATGTAGTGATTTCACACTAAATTATAAAAAAAAATAAAATAAATGAATATTATTATTATCTTTAACTCGAAATTGCGTCAATCAAAAACACCTTAGATTAGCAGAATTGGGGTTCATTTTTAAAAGTTACCCTTTAGAATATTTACTTAATTCCTTCTTTTAACTATAGGCATCTGAATAATTCAGATTGTTTTTAAAAGCAATTTTTAATTAATAGTTAATTGAGAAACACAATTACAATTTCTTGTAACGTTTTAGCTGCAGTTTTTATTCTCAGTGTTACATTTTGTTTTTATTACATTAATACAAACCAACACCGGGACAAATTTACCGCGAATTTTATATGTATTTGGAAAAAATTATCTATGTTAGAGCAAAGAATTTTATTGTTTTATGTAAAATAATGCAATAATTTTTAATATGAAAAAAAAAAAAGTGTAGTTATTTTTATTTAATACTTATCTGTGGAAAATTTTCATTGAAAGAAAATAGCAGAAAATGAATCCTGTTTGAATTTAAAATTTCAAAGATGATGCAAAGAATTTAAACATGTTCGATTAAAATAAAAAAATATATATTTTGAATGCAATGGGTTGTGGAAGGAAATGTTAAATCTTTGATCAAAACCACTGATAAGCTCGAAAATGTTTTAAAACTCACACTTATTTAAACCACTGTTTGTAAAAGTATTTTACCTGATAATCTGAAAAATACCTCCTGAAATTACAATATACTATATACAACTAATATTGAGCTGAATTCATCTTTGAACTTAGCAGAGCAATTGCGAAATCTATAATGTCGTAGTAATTCTTCACAGTATCCGGATGTTTCAAGGTAACCAATCTTGAGGTTAGTGTAATAAAATAAAATTATGACCTTTAACCTGCTTGAATCAAAAGCGTCCAGTCACGATTTTATCAGAAAATGAAATGAATTCAAATAAATTTTTAAATTTGCATTATATTTACTGCAGCATTGAATGAAAAAATTGTATCAGCAGTTGTTTAATTAACCTACATAGTTGTTAATGCATATAATTTCTTGAAATGTTGAGGTCTCATGACTTGTATTTGCGAGGTTTGATTGAAAAGTAATGCCTCCAGGGTCATCACCTTTTTATTTGCGACCCAATTTTAAAAATTTCTTGTTGAAGGTACATTCGTCTTTAGTATAAAACACTTGTTCTGTTTCCCACTTACTCTCCAAGCATTAGTCGGACAACTCGTCGGCAAAGAATTCCGATTCTTGTTGCGTCGACTCCAAGCTTATCGACAACGGATGGACACTCATCGAAGGGTTGAAAGTTGACCATCCGCCAGCAATTCCATGAGGCTGCTTCTATCTCTTCTCCTTGCGGGTCGGCACCTTATTCAGCTCACAAACTCCCCCGTTAAACAAATGTATTACGTATATGAAATGCACTATGAGGTTTTGAGATTCAACTAAAATTTTGAAAATCGGGTGCAAAATAATTTTAAATTTTGAAGTTCGGCTGGAGATATTACTTCTCATTCTGGCCGTCTGGAATATGAGATTAGTGTGGATTTGTTGTTAGGACAGATTTCTATTTATTTGATATTATAATAAAATGCTTGCGAAAAAAAGAGGAAAAAGAAAAGCTTCTATGTTCTTGATTTTTTACTTAAACCGACTATTTTCAATTCCATTTCACTATTTTTGGGTGTAGTTTTAAACTTAATTTCATACGTCTTTATTTTTCCTGAGATAAATGAGGTAAAGAGTACTGTCTTTATTAAAAGTAAACTTAACGCTGTAAAACTTAAACAATTTTCATTTAACGAGGGAAAACTTTCAAATTTTTTTTTTATAGATACATTTTATTTAATAAAATCGCAAATATTTACTTAAAATAAGTTTAAAAAAAGTTCTGTAGGATTGACTCTTTTATGTTCCAAAATTTAAAATGGTTATTGTATCAAAGTTTGAATAATATTATTTAAAAATAATTGTGCAACATATTTATTAGTTGAAGAGAAAAAAAAAAATTGGAAAGCATGCCTCTATATCATTCAAATACACCATTTGTTTGCTTATTCTGGCTGCTATTGAGGTGATTTTGCCGTTTGTTTACAATTCTGATCGGAATACGCGTTGAATTGGATTTATGTCATATATATGAAATTCTGGAACAAAATGTTCATATTTTTAATTCATAATAATGAGAAAATAAATAAAAGTATTAAAAAATTTCCTCGTATCATTTTTATACATATGTGCTAAATTGTATGTGTTTGTACAAAATAGACGCAATGAAAATCTTCAACGGTAATTTTACTCCGCTCGAAAATACAATTCTTCTAAAGTACCAGGACCATGGCAACTGTAGGTAACAAAAAGAAGCAGACGGTTATGCTATAAAAGTCAAGTTATTAAAATTAAAACAAATAATAAATTATTGAAACTAACAATAATATTCTGTTGATGTATTAAAATTGAAACAATCGATAATTCATTAAATTAAATATATCATCAGAGAAGTGCAATTACTGTTGCTGTGAAATGAAAATATTAAATAAATCATTGCATACTGATCTTTCTCAAAGATATGAAAATACGTAAATGACTATGAAATCGTTTTTTTTCTCCTGACATTGCTTTTAGGTGACACATTTTCGCTCATATTTGAGCTCTCTAGTATGAAAAAAACTCTTTCAGCATTTCTGATGCAACAAAACTAACAAAAGAAAGAAAACGACGTTTCCACAGGTAGGAGCTTAATGAAGTGTCTGGTAAAACGGCGTCATTTCGGGCTGGTGTCGAAGATATCTGCCCACCAAAATCGCGCCGTAGGCGATGGTTATGTTATAGTGGATAATGTTACATAAATGTGGTAATGAATCGCCTTCAGTGGAGCCTCTGGATAGAGATGCTGAAAATATGGATAATAAGATTATGGAATACTATCTTTAAAATGAGATTCTGCATGATTCTATTTCTTGAAAATTCTAGGAGCTTTAATAACGTTAAAAGCTAAATTAGATATTAAGTAGTTAAAATAGGAGTAATCATCTGCTACTTAAATATTGATTTTGAAAAATGTGCCTGTAGTTTTTGAAGTTGATGAGCAACATGAAATTTTCATTTTTTAATTTTGAGCAGTGGGACTGATGAAGCAATATTGATGGAAATAAAACGACATGGAAGTAATTGAAGAAGGTAATGTTGGAGTAAACATTTTTAATATGTTATGTTAATAAATGTTTAACGATATAGAAATATTCATTTACTGTAGAAAGAATATTTCATTTACTGTAGTAAAGTAAATACTCATTTACTATGAGTGGCAATGAATATTTTTTAATTAAATTTTATTGAATCAATTTTCATGCACTTTTTGTAGAACAGCGTTAAAATACATTGTGATTGAAACTGCTGCTTGTTTTAATATTTATATTGTTATATAATCGAATCGGCGAAGAGTGCTATTTATTCATGATATCGCATCCAATCTGCATGAAGAACTGAAGTGCTTGTACTCTTCTATCAAAAAAAAACCGCTATCTGCAATCAGTTCGAAAAGATGTTAACAATTTTTCATTTCCTTCTTCCAATCTTATAGGACTGGAAAATAATCTGTGAATTTACGCTTTTTATCGAATGTGTTGAAGTTCATGACAAACATTTTAAGCATTTAAAAATTAATGATTTACAGTATTTAAATCCAATGGGGGAAAAAAACTATAAAGCAATTTTGTATCATATATATGATATTTAATAAAAAGATTATTATAAATACCATTCATGAGAGAATTATAGTTATTTTGGATAGAATTGCTTTTTAAAATTCGGATGACATATTAATATTTGTTTCAATATTATTTTACCAGATTTTAATTTGTCATAAAAGGAAATTATAGAATTTTATTAATGCGGAAAACATTGACTGTTTGGTTTCTCATTCAATTTCCTTTATTTGTGTTCCTAAAACTGGTTTACTGAGTTAAAGATGAGATTGGATGCAGCTGCTAATTTTTTGTTTTGTTTATTTAAAATTTATTTATATATATTTTGTTGCTCTACATTTATTCATTATTACAATACTCAATTTTGTCCATAGTTAATCTATCTACTTTCCTAATTATATTAAATTGTACTTATTTTATACGAGGTTGATTTGATTTGATTTAATAACAAAAAGTTTTTTTCGTCAAATGAAAATCATGTTTTCAAATTAATTGTTACCATTGCACTTATCTATAAATCTTTAAAAGTGCCCCATAGAATTGTTTGGAATTCCAATTTCTATCTTCTGTTCTATGGGTAATATAACACTAGTGTGGAAAAAGTGAGCTATTAATATTTGTAACATACATAAATCAATGGATAAACCACATAGTAAATAATCACTATTACTTGTCATGAATGTACTATTATTCTCTTATAAATAAAATTTGTAATGATTTCTCTTCCAGGATTTATATTCAATTAACGGATATGTAACATTGACTTCAGTTGAAGTTCAATCTTTCTTATCTAAATATTGTTTTCTCTTTTCTTTATTTCTGCAGAAGATACAATACTCACCGAGAACACTGACGACTTCATCATCGGGGACCGGGTCTGGGTCAACGGGACGAAACCCGGTTACATCCAGTACTTAGGAGAGACCCGATTTTCACCAGGTGATTGGGCAGGAGTCGTACTGGACGACTACTCCGGGAAGAACGATGGTTCTGTGGCAGGAGTCAAATATTTCCAGTGCGAACCCAAGCGAGGAGTGTTCGCCCGCCTTCACAAATTAACACGCTACCCCCTGCTACATGCTACACCTCCTCCCACCAAGCTGGGGGAAGCACCCACACCCCCTCCGATCCAACGGTGCCTCACCCCCACTAGAACCCCATCTCCTGGGGCTCGTAATCTCCGTGAGGGGGATCGAGTCACCGTAACCAGCGCATCTGGGCCACCGAAGACGGGGGTGTTACGATACATGGGTCACACTGACTTTGCAGCAGGGGAATGGGCTGGCATTGAACTGGATGATCCTCTCGGCAAGAATGATGGAACTGTGGCGGGTAAAAGGTGAGATATTATTTATACATTAAAAAAAACTGCAATTATTTTTAAAAAAATATTACGCATATTTGATCTTTGCGTGTAAAAGCATAAAGCTCGTCATCATGAACTATTTTGATTTGCTGCTCATTGAATTTTGGTATAATATTCGCCCCTTTGCCTCTTAAACGGAAGGGGGGCTGGAGAAATGTTTGTCAGAAGTTTCTTCCTCGTCTGGTGTTGAAATGATATACGAGTGAAAGAAGATTATGAAATATATTTATGACCTAGAACAGTCAATGTAAAAAAAAAGTTAAAATTATCATAATTCTTTTTTAAAAAAATTCTCTCAAAAATATATATCATTTTTAAAATCATCGAATAAAAATCTATTACAAAAGTTCCGGACATATAAATAAGACTTAAATCGAAAATAACATGATATTTCCCTTGACATTCACTCACTGTAAGAGGATACAAAATTACAAATTGAGGTATTGAGAAATTTTAAAAAACTGACATATTTAAAAAAATTAAATAAGTGAATAATCATTTTGAAAATATATATTGACAACTTTATTAATTTTACTGGATTTAAAAAGGTATTAAATAACCTACGATATATCATCATGTCTTTTTGAAGGTCATTTCATGGACAATAATTTGAAATATATCTTAGTGATATAGGGAAAAGGAAAATGCATACAAATGAACATGACTGCAAGGTGCATATTACGCACATAATAACAACTTCTCAAGTTTCTAATCAATTTTGAAGATTCATTAAATGTATCTTTCGTTCGTATTTATGTTTTTGTCTTCTGTTATGTATACATAAACGTTCAGTTTTAAACTTTGGTAGAAACCCAATATCTAGTGAAATAGAATATATTCTCATTGAATTAAAAATATTTGGATATTTGTTTATACAGAAAATCTGCGGTTCGTATACAGTCATAGGATAAATGCATTTTAAGGAAGGAAAATTAAAAAAAAAAAAAAAAAAGGAATGGATCACATAAAGAATATTCTATTAAACTTTTCTGTTGTTTTCAAATTTAGAATTATTTATATATAAAAAAAAAATGAATTAGCTTAAATTAAATAATTATAATTATTAATTTTGTAGTTTAAAAATGTAGTCTCCATTTTTATTTTAGCGAGTATAAATCATTGTCTACAGATGAATTTTTCTCATCATAGAATAATGAAATTACAAAAGTTTCAATAAAATTTAATAAATAATCAATTAATTAAAAACAATTAATTCTGCATATTAATAAAGTAGTCTTCAATTTCTAATTAAATTATAAACAAGATTAATTTTGTTTCGAATAAACATAAATTATGATTTTTGAAAAAAAAACTTCATTTTATGGAAATAAAAGAATAGTGAAGAATGAAATTACTAAAGTTTCAATGAAAATTAAACAAATAAATGTTTTCTCTTTATTTTTGTTTTAGAAATTATTTTTTAATAAAATATTTCCTCCAATATGAATGGAAGTTTACCAGCATAATTTCATCTGATATTATTCAGCATCAAAAAAAAGTTTCAATTGAAAATGACGAATTTATAAAATCGAAAAGTTTATTTTTTGATTAACCTTTTCCCCCCAGAAGCACAATGTTTTTCACACAATCATTACTTTCACAGCGTAATGATAAATGGTACCCTTTTCAGTTATTATTTATGTCGTGACTTTGCACTACACAAAAGGTAACTCGGAAAGATCAAGATGCATTAACCTGAATGAGACATAAACCACATGGCCTACGGCTCAACTTATACGGTCATCGTGTTTCGTGCTTGAAACGTAACTATTTTTAAGGAAGGAATTTGGGGATTACCAAACCATCTAATTTAAAATAAAATGATGAGGAAAAGGATTAAGAAATACGTATAAAATTCATACATCTTTAATGTTAAGATACTTACTGCATAAAATCTTATATATGTAAGTGAATGGGTGGAGAAAAACGTAGTAAACGATGCTTAAAATTGATATATGAATGGTAATGTGTTTTTTCTATTCTCATCTATTTACTACTTTAACTGAATAAGCAATTCTGCAAGTACAGTAAAATCATTTAAGGCAGTTTTTGCATCATGTATAAGAGTCTGATGAAAACTTGGAACATATTTCTAGTTAGAAGAATGTTTTAGGTTTTATGAAAGTTTGAGACGTTGTAACACGTATGATAAAGCACTCTGAAAATTTAGGAACGTTCTTCCCCCCCAGAAAAGCTATTTTTCACACTCACACACTTAAACATGTAATCTTCAAAATCCATTTAGCATTTCAGTATAAAAAACGAATCTTGGAACATATTTTAAAAGGTAAAAAAAAAAAAAAAGAAAGAAAGAAAGAAAGGTTTGATTCAGACAGAAATGCGTAACGTTATTAAAATGCACTAATTTTAAAAGATAACGAAATCGGTACATAAAATTAATGTTCGAGTATTTGTTATCGGAAAAAGTTTTTCGATTTCGAGCCCTATTCATAATAATTGCGAGAAAATAACCTTAATAAAAACTCTGTTTTGACATGATAAAAATCCTATTTTTTCATAATACATCATTAAATAATAAAAACAGCTAAATCTATTTTAATAATTTAATAGAAATTTTTAATTATTTTTTTTTAATTTGGTGTGTTTGTTGCCTAAATTTTTATTCCAAATACAATCTCTCTCTTGTTTACCAAAACATGTTATAATATGTAGCAATATGTAGCCCCAGTACTAAAAAAAGAAGAAAAATCCAGAGCTTTAAAAATAATTTTTGTGTACAAATTACCAGTCAGCATGTAACCCCTGACTCTGCGGTTTTGTTGCAGTGCCTTACCTACTCCTTCCCTCATTTCCTGTCTGGCTTGTAAAAATTCTATTTATACATTTTTTCTTTGTTTTCTGTAAAGGGTTTACTCTCTTCACTGTCATTATTCTCTTCAAGGTTTTCAAAAGGAAATGTTACTTTCTTATGTAAATATAACTGAAATATGTAAATAAATAGTGAGTCTAAACTTTCATATTTTTCAAAGCCATTTTTCTTCGCTTTGAAAAATGTGTTTTAATTTTTTAAAACTGCCTTGTCATGCACGCTCCTCTGTTTTTACTAATTACCTCATTCTGGATTTAGAAAATATATAAAATTTAAATCGATGATTCATAGATATAATTAAAGTGTGTATGAATTAGTTTCTTAGATTAAAGAAAAATATATTTATTTATTAATGGTATAGTTCTTTTTGGAAAAAAAAAATATTTTGAAAGCAATTTTTACTGTCATTCCTTTGGACATTAAAACATTTTTTCCCCCCATTTTTCGTATTAGTCAAATCATATTTTTTGAATGCCAAAAATGTCGGTTAAAAATGTTTCAATTCTCATCCGGTTGATCGTTCGCATTTGAGAATCTGTCCGAATATTTTGAATTATGGTAGTTTTAAGGGATCTATGTATTAAAAATGTAAAATTATTATTACTCATTTATAAATCTTTTATTTTATTTGAAGATTAGTTTGAGGTATTTTTGGAACCTTTTTGCAACTTCTGTATGATATTTCATTGGTTACGATTTGCACATTTTTAGAGACTTCTTTATTATCCCTCTTTAGAGATTTCGAGGCAAATGATATCTTGAATATATTAAATTCTCAAAAGCTAGAGTGTAGTTTCTACCATTTGAGAAAACTTACAAATATTTATTCAATTATTTTATGTTTTATCTTGATTATCAGATTCAATTTTCAGTTGTGAAAATTTGAAAACATAAGAATCTATGGCAAATGGCATTGGTTTATTCGAATCAGAAGCTAAATATTATCTTTTACTGAATCGTACACAACCATTTGAAATGTAACACGCAAATTTTGCTGTTCATAACATTAATTTGAAGAAATAATATTGCATAGTTTAGATATATGTTATTAATGCTTTTCAAACATGAATAGCTTGATCTGTATAATCATATTCTTATTTTATTCCTTTTGAAATACAATGCATGTAAATCATTTTTATATTATCTAATTAGAATAAATTCTGAACTATGTAATTAAAAAATAAAATAATTTAATGCTGTTGATAATTGCAAAACCGTTTTACTATAAATTAAATTCGTTATTTTATGTGAGCGTTAAATTAAAGAATACGAGTATATCAAAAATATTATAACATAACTTGAATTCGCTGTTCGTTCGTTTTAAAGGCAAGTTCTTTCTTTCTTTTTTATTTTTTAATGCGAGTTATTCGTGAAAAAAAAGATGGATTTTGTGGAGTGAATGTGGAATTCTGCTGATAAATTGTTGACTTATTTATCTTGCTAAATATGCTGGTTTATCTCAACCTTTAAAAAGCACTTTTTTACTTGTTATCAAAGTCACTTTCATTTTTTTTATCTCATCAGATCTTTTTCGTCCTTGTTTATGTTTGAATAGCTATCGTGATAATTCACGGTCATTGTTTATACTTGAATCATAAATTCTTCCTTTAATTTATAGTATTTCAGTTCAGTTTATTTTCTTTCGAGAAATGAAATTTTCCTGAGCAGAATCTTCTCGAATCGATTTTTTGACTGTTTTGTTGCAAACTTCGTTGCATTAAAAATATTTTTAAAAACATATGTTAAAATTTAATTCATTCTCTGCTGTAAAGATCTGTAGTTGGTTTGTTTCATAATCAGTATGGAATTTTTTAATAATTCTATGTTACGCAATGTTTGGTATAGTATGATTAAAACATGACAGTTATATTATTTTAAGCGTAATAAGTTATAGTTAACTTTATTTTGAGGTATTTGAATTGCAAGAATTTTACTTTGTGATAAAAATGAGACTATTTGAAACATATTAAACTGCGATTAAATTTATGAAATGACTTTCAATTTTTCAAACTGCGCATTGAAACTCTAATACAGAACGTTCGGTAACAAATTCATTTGTAATGTATTCTTTTTTTTTTTTATGATCCATCGGAGGTTTAAAAAAACGGCCCTCGTATAATGAATGATAACTTCACACTCTTCTTTAACAAAAAGTAACCCATTTAGAGAAATTGCACTACTTCAGGAAGAGCTTAGCTTAGTTTTTATTAACGTCGCACTAGAAGCAACACGAGGGCTATTGGCGACGGACCTCGTAATTTTGAACCACGGTCAAGTGACCACACCTGAGCTGGCACCCCCTCTCCTAACATCCACACCACGCCAACGGGATGACTTTGGACCCCGAACAGATTTAACGTGCATCAGCCCCGGCTACACAGCAGGTCTTAGGCGGCCAAGGATCGAACCCGCGACTGAACGAAAACCGCCGGCCGCTAGTCCACGACCTTGACCACTAGGCTACCGCGGCCCTCTTCAGGAAGAGAGCAGAAAGATTATTTCATTGTTAATTAGTTTTATGGATATTTTAAGGGTAGAATCTAATTTTCTGATCAACAAAATCTTGGAAGATGGTTATGATGTCAAAGATACTTTCTCCTCTCCTCTACACGATCTATGTGCCATAACGATGACCGATAATCAAGTAATTTCAGATAGTACTTTTGATTTCCAGTACGCGCAATACAGAACGTATTACCATACATTCCCGTGTATAAGACGATTATTTTTGTTAAATTATTTTCAGAGTTAAGCTACGGAGGTCGATTTATATACTGAACAGTTTTTTTCCCCCGTCAGCCGCTCGCAGGCGATAAATCACCAAGTATTGCTTGTTTTTATCTCATCAGTTTCTGAATCTTAAGTTTATGAGAAAAATAATTCTTAATGAAATAATTATTCTTTTTACGAAAATGATCACTGGTTTGTTGAGTCGTTGCCGAAAGGAAAAATCTGATGTTGGCGGAATTTTTATCCAGGAACCGAATCGTTCATCAAATTCACTTTCATTCTATGAAAAATCCGTCATCGCTTTCTATGTTTTCATTCTAAAACTTGTGCCTACTTCATTCACAAAATCGTCCTCGCTTTGATCCATGCAGTTACTGATACAGCACTCCTTAAAAGCCGAACTACCATTTCAGCAAAACGAGATTTGAATTTTGGAAAAAAAATGCACTCTGGGCTGGAACACAAAGCGCAATCCTATACTTATATTCAGAAGTATAGGGTATGTATTTTTCATATCATGGATTCTTATTATGCATACATTGATTGATTTTTTGTGTTTTATGTACATTTTCTGTGAAACGTTTGAATGAAAATACATAGGTGTTCAAACTTAAGAGAATTTTCCGATTTGGTCGATTATTTCTAGAACTACTGGGCAGATTTTAATGAAATTTGGTTCGTACATAGGGTTGATATAATACAAAAAAAATAACCATTCAACATTTATAATACACTCGCATGATCGTGCGAAACGCTCGTTGGAATCGCAAGGTATGAAACAGCAGTTACTTAATAGAACAAAAAAAGGGGGTTAATAGGGGGCATGGTCCCCTCTTGCACATATATAGGCCTCGCAATGTGATTTTATGCTGGAAATAAAAGAGCTTATGAGTTTCTGTGTCAATTGGTCCCACTTGTTCGACAACGCTTCTTTCAGGTCTTGGATGGTTCTCGGAGGGAGCTTGCTAATTGTTCTCCCCAGAGTGTCCTAGGCATGACCATAGGATTGAAGTCTAAAGATCTAATTGGCCAATCCAAATGGCGAATATCTTCAATTTCCAGACATTCGTTGACCAGCTGAGATCTATGTGATCTCTCGTTGTCACCCATTAAAATTGAAATCAAGACCAACTGGACCCCTGAAAAGGCGGATATAGGGCTCCAAGACCTCTTCCCTATTCCTCTCAAGAGTCGCAGTGCCTCTTTCAAAGACATGGAGGTGTTTGCGGCCATCCAAAATGGTGCCTTCGCAGACCATCAAGCCTCCGCTGTCGTAATTGTCGATTTCTTGGACATTGGAGGGCAGGTAGTGGGACGCTGGTTTTCTTCATATGAAAGTACGGCGAAAATCACTGGTTAGGCTGAACCTGGACTCATCAGTGAAGAGAACGGTCACTCATTGATTCATGCTCTGAGCTGTTTGATCTCTGCATCATTTTAAGCTGACTCTCCTGTTCGCAAAACTGATCTGGACGCAAACAACAGGTCTGCTTGCAAACAGTCCTCGGTCATGAAGTCTACTGGAAACGGTCACCCTTGAAACTCGGGTTATTGTGGCTGCATATAACTCATGAAAGACCTGAGAAGCTGTAGCATCCCTGTTGTGCCTCGCTGTAATGGACAAATGGTGATCTTCTCTGACTGTCAAGGCTCTTGGACGACTTTGTACAGACTTTCTCTCGTCGAATCCGGTATCCTTAAACTGTTTCCATAAGTTGGACACGACGCTGGGAGTTAAATCGAATTCTCTGCAAATCTGGATTTGAGATAGCTTCTTCCTGCTTCTTGTCTACCCACAATTCGCCACCTCATTTAATCATCTAAACGTTGGTCGTTACTCACTTTTACTGTATAAATTTTAATTTAAATGATTGCTACAAAAAAGCACCAAGAAATTCGACGAAAGGCGAACGAAATGCGGATTTTGGCACGCGCGCTTGTAAGTCCTGTTTATTGATTAGTTCCGCCCCCGTGTGCGTATACGCTTACGTATTCGATGTACAAGATTTGCATCGAAATTTGCAAGATTTATTTCGAAACAGTATTTTTACATTTCGTTCAATTCTTTTTCATGAAATTCTGCAAAATATGCAAATTCTCTTAATTTTGAACACCAGTGTAGTTGAAATATCTAAATTTGTGTGTTTATGTGTGTCTGACTTACTGCCTACCGAATGATTGTTTATTCACCCAGCACTGAGAAGAAACACGCTGGCTATTGTTGACGGACCTCGTGATTGTGAATCTTGTTTGAGTGACGAGGACGACACCTGAGCTAGCACCTCCCACTCCAAACTTCCACAACACGCCAAGGGAGGACTTGGGACCTCTACCAAATTTAACGTTCATCAGACCCTCTACATAATGGCATCAGGACTGGAACCTGCAATTCGACAAATCCATTGTCGACCGCGAGTCAGTGTCCATAGCCACCAGACTTCAGCAATTACCCTTACTATTTGTAACGGATTTTTAGTCATTTGACTTGGAGACCCTGTAATAGATTTGTTTTCGATTACAAGTTCTGCATCTTCTCAAAAATAAGATCAAATTAGAAACCAAGCTCTGGCATGGCGTTTTTCAGATATTTGTGATATAAAAAAACCTCTTTTTCACAAATAATATCGTCGGACAAATAGATGCATTTAGTATATCCTCATTGTAAAACACAGTGGGCGTATTCTATTATGAAATGCAATATTAGAATATAAAAATTAATACTGTTGACTTTAATATTAAATAATGGTTAATGTAAATTTGTATTGAGCGTTTGCGTAAAAGCGGGAACCTCGTGAAATCTAATTTCAAGAAATCCTTATTCGGTTGAAAAATTTATGGATTAATATAATAACCAACTGCCGTATTGTCAATAAGCTATGAAGTCTTCTTATAAGCAATGAAGATTACTGAGAGAAAAAGTACTGAATTTAACCCGTCAAGCGCCTCAGGGATTGCTTTGAAGGCTTTTTTTTTTTTTGCTTAATATGCTAGAGAACCGTCTTGAAACCCGGTGTTTAAAGAGATAGTTGGACCCTCTCGGTGCACTGGAAACAGTATTGATGATGAGAAAATTTCAAATTGGTGTGATCATTCATAATCGTCTCCAAAAATTTTTTTTTAAATTTTTTTTAAATAGATCATCCGATTAACGCTGCAGCTACTTGTGGTCAGATGTAAACCGTTGATCACCTTCTAAATTATGCCACTCCACATCGTTCCTTTACACAAAAAATTTGTTTAATTATCTCATTTTCTGGATTGCCATTAAATGAAATGACACTTTTGTGAACTACTTGGTAAACTGTTGGTATGTGACATTTTCTCGTGCTATTCAACTTATTTTCATTCATTTTATATCATTTACCATCATTGCATTACTAAACTTTTGAGGATCTGACGATCCTGGTTTTAGCGATTTACTTAAGAAATTCTTCGACTTTTTAAAAACTTTCCCTGAAACCTAAAAAATTTTCCCCACCTTTTTCATCTCAAATCGTTCTTATTAATTTTTTTCCTTCTCTTACCGGTTCATTTTCTTTTTTTCCCAAGTGGAGAAATGACCCTATATTGGAGTATACGTTCTTATTGCCCGAGACTGTAATCCATGTCGTAATTTTCGTTGACTCTGAACGTTGGAAAACGTCCCTAAAACAAAATGAAAAATTACAAGATTTATCCTTGGTTTTGTGAACTATTTTTTATGGAATATTGTAGTTCTTAATGTGATCAAGAATTCTCTGTTGCAAAATGAGCAAGGTTGGATGTAATAGCTAGTGGGAAATAGATTCGCGGGATAGTAATGATGGAATTCAACATTTGAAGAGTTATGTAAATGCAGAAGATGAAATGACAGTACTTCAATGAAGGAAGATTATTGTGCATAAAAAATGATGACACTCGAGATAAAATGTCTTACAGTGCCTTTTTGAAGACAAAATTAATTTTTAAGATCCAGCCCTATTTTTTTAGGAAACGCGGTATTAGTGTAATCATAATGGGAAGTTATGATGAATTGCTATTTAGTAATGTAACGATATATAAATAACAATAAAACCTCACGTTTTACGAAAAGCTTAATAACTTAATATTGACAGTCCATTGAACTGTTGGACTGGATATAATAATAAATGTTGCAAATAGACCGAGAAGGCGTTTTCACGTAAGAACTAGAGAGTGGTGTGAATCGAAAGAAAAAACAACGCAACATCGTTTTCTGCATCGATTATATACTCCAGAATTTCACCATATTTCTTCATATTTACATAAGTTTCAGGCAATTTCAGTACAATGAACTGTAACTTAGAACATTATACAATAGAAAAAAAAAATATATTCCTTTTATTTTAGGTTCTACTTTTATTCAGCCACTTTTGTGGGAAATAAAAAAAACAAACCAGTGGAGTTTTGAACCTTAATAATTCGTAAATTATGATGCACGTATCTTTCACATTCAGTGACTTAAGTTGCTATTTATTCAAAAATAGTTCCTAAATTTTCAGAATTGGCTGAACGTTTTCAATGGACAACAATATTAAATACATTAAATTACGACAGTTTTCTGTAGTAGCCTCTAGGTGTCAAGTATTCTAACTATGTTATTTAACACAACACAATGAACGGAGAACACGAGTACGGGATTTAGCAATTGTTGTTTTCGAACAATGCGAGTCTTTATCCAACCTTTAGCTTCCATTAAAAGAATTTTATTACGTAATTCAAAAAATTCCGACCATTAAAATGTCAAAAAGATATCTGATGAAAAATTTTCAATTATTTTTCTTAAAGGAACTCAGCCATTAAATTTGAGGAAAAAAGGTTTTTAGTTTTCGCTTTGGAATGCGAGATCTCGTAAATCAAGGACATGTGTATATCTTTTTATTTTATTTCGATGTGTTATGAAGCACGTTTTATTTATTTACTAAGCGAAGTGATGAAATATGGTAGAAAGGTTATACAAGAAAAAATCAATTTATTTTAGGTTCAGAAATATATTCTATGTTGTATAAACGCTAAAAAGGTTTTTAATGTAAACCTTCCGAACTATTTTCTTTGAATACAATTTTTATATTTTAAGCATTATGAGAAAAAGTAAGCTTTTGAAACCATTTTCTTTGAAGAAATATCTTGTACTTCAAACATTATATGAAAATTATTTAGCTAAGCCTTTGACCATTTTTGAATTAATATTTTATATTTTAAGCATTTCATTAGAATCCTCTTATATAATATCCTTCGAGTATACGGGAAATGTGTATATTTTGTTAGATCTGAAAAAGTAAATATTATTATTCAAATATTTTTCCTTTCAAAGAACGGTATTTAAGAATTATAATATACATTAGAATCTCATATTTTTATGCGAGGATCATATTTTCATTATTAAAATTTGATTAACGTAAGAATGCTATATGATTTTACATTGAATAGAAATTAATTTTGTGTTTGATATTATTTTGTAAAAAAAGGAAAACTTGCGAAATTGTGAAAAAAATTTAATGCTGTATAATTTAATTCCACATTTTACAACAAACGAATCTAAATCGAAACCACTATGTTTCTTCAAGCTACAATGTAACAATTTTTTAGTGTAATTGTATAAAGTTTAATTTCTTTTTTCTCCCATTAATCTTTCTTAAATTATATTCTTTAACTTATAAATAATATTTCTTGCAGGAATGTAACGTTTATTACTTGAAAACTGTAGTGCTACAGACATTTTTTTTCGAGATTTTTTTTTTCCAAAATTCTAAACGATTTAACATCACATATCACAAAGCGGGATTTTATCCTGAGAAGTCCCTATTTTTCATCTTTCAGGTTTAACGTGAGTTCCTTTACATCGAAGCCGTGTCTGAAGAATTTGGTGCACCCATTGTTCCGCACCTTTGCACTATTTAAATCAAAGATTAAATCTATTTCTGGAGAAATGGAAACAAACCGGTTCTTGCCAATTCATTGTGCTCTTAGCCCTAATGGAAACCGGGGTGAAATAATAATTCTGCTAATTAAGGTCTAGGTTGAACAGTGCGTTGATGTCAAAGATTTATAAATATAGCTTTCAAATATTTTCAGCGAGCAATTAGGATATTGAATAGAAGTAAAATGAAATTAAAAAAAAAAAAGGAATAAAAAATTAAGAATATGTTGGGTCAAGTCCAGCAACATAGCACGTTAGTAAATGGCAGGGAAACGTGTTTTACGTGATTGCTTTTCTCATCCAGTGTTTTTTTTTTTTTTTTTTTTTAATAATTCACGTGTCTATCATCGATCTCGTAGTGTTACCATGGATCCGTACTCCGTAATTTGTGAAGTGAGGAAAGCAATGTATAGTTAAGTCATTTTTTTTTCTTTTTAAAGGTGGACAAAATATTTCTGGAATGTTGTATTAAAAAATCTAATCATGAAGCTAATGCCTTGTCTGAGAATATGAGACTGTCGAGAAAATGTTAAGAAAAGCTTTAAAAATTATGAAAATCTGTAAGATTTCGAATTAATCATGAAGAATTATTTCTTCAATTATTTAAAAGGATATCAAAGACATTGGCTAATATTTAAGAAAAAAGCATGTGCAAAAATATTCGAGGAGGTGTATCCTTTTACACAGTACTTTAATTCTTCTAGACAAAGGGAAGTATAATTAATAACATACGAGGTATATATGAATAGTACATATACTAATTTAACTACCAAGCGATGTATTCAACTTTCAACTTTTGCAAGGAAAAATGTAGCGCACTATTTTCTTGAAGTAATAGTCAAGGCATTCTTGCAAAAATGTTTCTTGACTCTTAACATTTTACATATAACATTGGTTGATAATTTACTGTTCAGCAAATAATTTTTCTTGATATATTATATGGTTTTAAAGGGGAAAATCTGTTATAAAATAAGGATGATTTCAAATCTGTATCAGAGTTATTTCCTAATACTACCTAAAATTTAATTTTATAAAATATTTACGAGTATTTTTTTTATTTTATTCACACCATATAAAAATATTTTGTGGCAATTCTCGATCCTTTTAGTTTTCTTTCGTATGCTTTGATATAGGATTTGAAATAATTTCCTTACTTCTATAAACCTGTATATTTCTATTTTAAAATATGACTTTTTCTCATTTAAGAGGCTCTTGTAATTTATTCAACGAATCAAATATTTGATAGAAATATATTCATAAATATATTTTTATCAAAAATTTTGTTATTTAAGAAATCGCTATGTATGTGATTATGGGGGTGTGCTCTAATTTTCAATAAATACTACATAAAACATGTAAATAACTTCAGTGAAAGTGAATTGGAAGAAATAACCCATAAGAAGCCATCGTTAATAAAGGAACCACTGAACCAACGAAAATAAAATTAAAAAAACTACGTCAGACATATTTTTGACATTTCAGATTTATTTGATCGAAACATTCATTTTGGGCTCATTTGTGTAGTGGGATTTTAAATAATATTACATTGAAGTTGATTTCTACCGTTTTGATAGTGGAATATTAGAATGAATTATTATCTAAATATTTTTCCATGATGATTATTATGTAATCACTTTTTGTTAAACTTTCAAGTGCTTTCAATTAACAAAAGTAATATTTTGAAACAACTTCAATTTAAACGGAAACGAAATTACGTAAATAGGCAACGGAAATCTGTTATCAATCTTTCATATTCCACAGACATTTTTATTCTTTCTCAGTAACAAGTCGATTCATTTTCATGGCCATTTCTGACTGATGGTTGAACTCACGAAGGCGTTACGACGTCTCGCATTTATCCAGTGTTTAAATTCGATGAAGAAAGCACACAGTCTTTGTCTCTTGCAGCTGCCGACACCTCTAGCGATGAAAGGCAAGAGTCACGAAAATCCTCTTAATAAGTCACGATTTCATTATTTTTTACAGTCTCATCTTTATCAAACATTTCGAACCTTAACTTTGTACCTGGAATTCCGTTCTGGCACTGCTGCGCAATGTGGATTTGACCGCAAGTTTCCGGTAGAGGATTTATGGTCGGTTTTTGGATGAATCAAAGATTTCACAAAACGGTTGTCCTTTCGTTCCATGTCCTTGAGAAGAGAGCGAAAACGAAAAAAATATTATAAATGCTAGCGAAAATTTTCGAATGTTATGATAATGTGTTATTTGTCTTTCAAACGAAATTCAGAATTTCCATCTTTACAAGGTGACTGTTTAGGTGGTTTCCGGTCTTAAAAAAATGTGGGCAAATCGTGATGGTCTCTGGTAGGTGTCCATCTTTCTACAGGAAATTAGAATTGGAAACACGATACTAAATGTTCGGCTCAACTAAAAGAAGAATGCTGATGCAACAAAATCCTTAACAGAATGTGGCCTTGACGATATTTCCAATTAAAAGTATTTATTTATGAGAAATTATTGAAACGTCATATATTTAATTTTAAAATACGATGAATATAATTTCAACAATGATTAAAAAAATTGTTCTTTGCAAAGAACATATTTAGTCACCAAAGATGCTAATTTTTTAAAACTAATTATTAAATTAATCAATTAATATAATAGAATTAAAGCAAATGATAATACGAAAATGTGATGGAAATTTGACTTATTTATTTTTCCATTCATTAATTCCCACATTACTCGTTCATTCACTTATTCGTCCGTTAGAAAAGATATTTAGAAAACATTTTTTTTCATTATAAAAAAGTCCTCGGGAGACCATTTTGTAGTTGACTAAAACAAAATTCCTTTAGATGGCTAAACAATTACTGGAATATTTATCGGCATGACTTTTCCAACCATAAATTGTATGATTATTATCTCAATTTTAATGCGAATCTTGCTTTAAAATCTCTATTTTCTTGTGAAATGTAACTTTTATTCAAAACATAATTTCTTTAAATGAAATTTGATTTAACAAATGTATAGCACTGCAAAATATTCGAATATATTTTTGATATTTTAAAAATTCTTTTTTTTTTTTAATCATCGAATAAACACTCTTCCTTTTCCTCTCTCAAAAGATTGTTTCTTTTTATCTCATTATTATGAGATCTATTTGAGTTCCATCTGCTTAAGTAGACTTATAAAATGTTCGTTTTATCATCCTTTCTTTTTTTCTTAAATGAATAATAAACTGAGTAACGATGAGTGGTAAAATCTGGATGATTGAGATGATTAATCTTGCAAATTTTTACAATTTTTTCCAACGTTGCCTCGAGTGAAACATTTTATTAATTTTGATTCAAAAACGCGCTTTTGCATTCCTTTATAAGTGACAAGATTCCTTCTTAAGGGTCGTGTCACTCATGTATGGATGTCATTCTTTGAATAACGGACGTTCGCCTCCATCACAGGGAATTAAAACATTGTATGATAGTTGGGACGATTAAAAATTGTAGTTCCTTTTCTGAGATACACAGCCTTGCTTCTGAATATATATATATATATATATATATATATATATATATATATATATATGGTTATAAAGTTAAGGATAATTATATGTTTTAAACGAAAAACTAATTTCAGTCAATATAATGGCAACAAGGAATACGTGTTATACATATTTTACATATAAGTAAATTTAACATGTTTTCTGCATATTTTGTAATGCATTACGTAAGTTAAATTTTAACCTATGTCGGATTTCTGACTCTTAATGTTATCCTTTTCAGAAAAATGTGATCTCGAGAATTACTCTAACTTCCTTGTAATTGAATTTTTTTCCCCCTTCTTTATCATTTGTTACATATTTTAGATGGTAAAAAATTCTCGATTTTGCTCCATTCTTTCAAGAATATATGTATTTAAAAATGTTTCAAATTTAATAACAGTAAGTCAAATGTATACATTACCATAAATATGTATTATATTATTGCGACACATAATTGCCATTTCACCAATAGTTCCATTAAATGTAATTTGCAATAATACAGACATAAAACTGTAAAGTATTCGAATATATATTTAGGCATTTTTATTACTAATTAGTTTTAGTTAAATTTATTAATTTTAGATTCAACAAAACATTTTTATGAACTTCTTCTTTTCGTTTCTGATTTGTTTTCTTTTTCGTACTTTCTTTCTTCATTTTTTTTTGTTTTGAAAATTGTAATGTTTACAAATTTATATTATATGTAGAGTTTTGAGTAGTCCATTGTCATAAGTATAATTGTTTTGCTTCCATTTATGAAACTTAACGAAATTCATGTTTTCTTAATGGAAATAAAAATATTTCATCAACATTCTTAGGAAACTGCGAAGCCTCCTTCCTTTCTTAAACATAAAAATAAATTATTTGAAAGAATTTCAATAATTTGAGGTGAAATGCATTTATTTGTGTATTTTCCTAAACGCGAGTAATTTATTTGTCAATCAGTATCGTTTGAAGAGAAATAACACAAAGAATAGAGAAAAAATTGAAAAAGACTTTGTTGATTTCTTTTTAATAAGTTTTTTTTCCTACTGCTAAGTTCTCAAAAAAAGTAAAATTATCCAAAATGAATGTTAATTATCGTAAAGTAAGCCTATTTCCGAGCTCCAGGGTCCCCAGAAGCAATTGCGATTAAGAAAAGAAAATGCCTTCTTCAAATTCATAATACATTTTTATTTTCACAATCCAAATATTTTTTAAATGTAAACTATTAAATTAGCTGAAAATGAGCTAAAAATTTCGTATTGAAAATACAGCTAAGTGATACATAATTAACTAGGAAAAATTATTTATGCTAAACTATGTTTCATATATAAATTTGTTGAGTAATGAATATATTTTTCCATTCCCTATTGTTCAGATACTTCCGTTGTTCTCCGAACTATGGCCTTTTCTCTCCTGCGCATAAAGTCACCCGAATAACAGGAAGCCTAGACAGGCATCGAAGAACTTACAATACGGTAAGATCAGCTTTCTATAATTTTCTTAGTTGTTCTACTGCATTTCTTGTATTTTTATTAAGTGCAAAGATAAAATTATGAGATAATCCTTTGATTGCATGCCTGTATGATACACAAATAGTTTCATTTATTTCAAACTGACTCTTTTCTAGCTTTATAATTCAAATTTAAGACGACATTATGATTTAAAAAAGGAAAATCATTCTAATTACGTCCTCTCAATTTAGATAGAAACGTCTGAGGATACGATAGGTAAGGATTTTTCTAAGCCGAAATTAGCGTCATTTTTTATACTCGTTTCCATTCCTGTGCGACTAATGCAGAAAATAAACTATCTACAATTATTTGAATATTTAAAATTACAGATGAACTTAATTTAGTTCTATAAACATATTCTAGACTCTTATCAAAAATTTAATTGAAAAGACTTATATGAAAAGCAAATAGTTATCAAAACATACTGCAAGAATTACGAGGATTGTTTGAAAAGTAATGTTCTTCAATGGCCATAATTGTGTTATTTGTTCTCCTTTTTGTTGTAATAAAGGACACTGACATCCTGAATGTAATGCGCTGTTCAATTTTCAACATAGTCCTCATTCATTTGTACTTACACGTGACTCGTCTGAAAAATTATGTTGATTGTTGTCGATACCGGAGTTTAATGACAGCTTAAACCTCGACTTGAAGAATAAAGTGAAGTTTCTAATGTTGCTCTTTCTTCTTTGGGCAGTGGTGAAACTCTATGCAATGTCGGATGCAAAGATGTCTAGCTGCTTAAAACTATTCTCCATTTGGGTCATCATCAATTCTCAGAACACTCACGTCAAATGAGAACATGGAAAATAAACGCATTACATAGGACACATATGTGGTTTTCAGAAACGTCAAAATATCGAAAATTGGGTACTAAAAAGTTATGACCATGGAGGTATATAACTCTACAATCATAATGCGTCGCAGCTTACAGAGTCACATATAATTTTTCATAATGTTATTTATAAAGTGTATAACGTAGAAACAAATTAAAGTTCAATGGATGCACATGTATATATAAAAAATATTATTATTACTTTCATAACTATGACACACCTGAATGAAAAATTATTTTTGGAGCTTATATAATGCAAAGCTGTTAGAAGCCAGTTAGGAACATTGATGTTGGTTGATTGTTGGGTCAATATGTACTAAAACTCCATTTTCCCGGATTATTGTTGAGGATATTTCAGCTTATTTTATTCTTCTGTAATTTTTGGAATGGTTCCGCTTGGTTACTGAAGTCTTACTTTTAATTATCGTTAATGCTATTTTACTGTAAACTAAGCTGTTACATCTAAAAGAAACAAAAGTACGAAAGATATATGGAAATTTTTAGAAATATAAAATAAATGTGCACACATATAGTGAATTTTAACTTGTTTCTGTTCGTCATAAATACAGCTCACTGAAAGCGCTTTATAAATTACATTGTGAAGGCAAAATGCAACGCAGTAAACTACGTGTTTCGCCTGTAAAGTAACGCCCCTATGACCTGAACTTTTTTTTTATTTGTTACACGATTTTAAAAATTCTAGTGGTACCTGAAAAAGGGAAATAAATGGTAAGTTTTAATAAATTATTGCAAGTTAATACGTATTTGAAGAAAAATTCATTTCCTGTTTCTCTGAATGTCAAATTATATGAATGAATAGAAATTCGTTCAGATTAAGACTTTTTAATTACTGAATTATTTATATATCAATTACAAGTATATATTAGTTATTTAAATATTAAATAAATACGTATTCTTAAATCTGTAGCGTATTTCTTAGAAATGTCTTATATAAAACATTTCTAAGAAATATTTTACGGAAAGGATTGCAGGTGATCTAAAAGTATCTTTGAAAAAAAACTTATTTCTACGTAAAGCAGATTATTTTTGTACACTTTATTAGAGTTTTTTTGCTGTCAACTCAAACCATAGTATAAACAATAGCAGGAAAAAGTAAATCTTTTTTATAAATGAGTTACATATTGAATTTCCGAACGGAATTCTTCAAAAGAAACCGCAAAAGATTCCACATTTATCGATTGTTGTTTTCGAAAGATCATTGTATTTAAATATGATTGAAAAACACATTGTCCATCACTTTGTCTTAGACATTCAGAGAAAAAAATTGAAAACAAAAAGAAATGATGTTATGCATCTATTGATAAAGTTTTGTAACATTTTGTGTGAATTTTCTCATTGTTTATCTCTGATGAATCATTTTGACGAGCTATTTAAATTTTATCCCAATAAACATTTACATCCTAATTAGAGAATCTTATTCGGCTTAGGCTTTCTTATTTGTAATTTATATGTATATCTTTGGTTTGAAGGAAAAAGGGGGGGGGACTGGGTTTCTATCTATATGCTTGTCAGATTTGTTTTCTGATTACTACACAATTAGAGAATAAATATTCAATATTCAAAGTTTATTCACATTTTGTATTTTTATGTTTCTTGCATGTATTGGAAAGTTTAATGAACAAAGGGAAAGTTATAAGGGGGGGGGACCTTACGAAAGGAAAGTTATAAGGGGGAAACGATTTCAGCACGAATTTAAATTCGCTGCGGTGCGATATATTACGATTTCCTTTTACTGTTCTGCGATTGATTGGAAACGATCAGGTTGTCTTACTATTTTAATTATTTACGGACTGAAAAAAATCTTCAGTTGAAATAAACCGTGGAATCTGCGAACGTATGAAAGAAAGTTTCCTCTTTTATACGAAATTTTATACTTTTATATAAAGTTCCTCTGCGTTGTTTTTGTATTTAAAATTACGTACTGAATACATGTGGCAGAAAGCTACCGAATGAATGTATATGGCTATTTGTATTTTATTATCTTGCTTTTATTCTTTTTTTAAAAACTTAGTATCAAATGCTTTGCATGATTACATGAGTTTTGCATGCATTATTTTTAATGAGCATGACATTTTATTGCGTAATATATTTAAAAATAAAGAAATACAAAAGCTGTTCTTATTTGCTGATGTAGACATATTTCGAATGGTTTTATTTTATGTTTTATTTTCATTAATTAATTACTTAAACTTATTATCTCGATTATCAAGCTTACGATTTCATTCAATTGAAATATTTAAATAATCCAGCAATTTTTCATGTTAAAAGTGAAAAAAAGGGTAAATATTATTATTTTAATTTATTAACATTAAATCTATGAAAAACCCTTTTTTTTTTTTTTTTTTAAAAAAAAAAAAAAAAAAAATTAAACATAGCTTTTTCTAAATTTATTTGTGTGAACTTACATTCCAAAATATTTAACCTTATGAATGTGAACTTAAACTCTAAAAATTTAATTTTAATATAATTAGTATTTCATTATTATTAGCATTTAAATTTCATAACATGACGATACGAAAATTAAGTCTAATTTCAGATTGAAAGAAATTGCACATATTTTTATTTGAATACATCTAATAATTGAACGTTTTCAACATCCCTTTACAGAATGATGAAACAATTAATTCTTCTTCATATTATTCGATCGCTTTTCAAATGAAATATGATTTTTTCGAGAAAAATGTGGAGCACGTTTTGCAGATATTTATCTCACAGCTAGCATTCTTGTTTAGTGACATTCTGCGTAAGTATCAAGATGAGAATGGCGTAACTTTTGCGAGGCCTTACCGAGCGGCACCATAAAAGCATAACTCTACTCAGCGTGAATCAGATGCATTAATTCAATTCCACGACTTGATGATGCTGATGGTTCCTTTTCGCGGGGTTAAATGGCTCTTTTATGCTAATTTCTCGCACTGAAGAGAAATATGATTTATCCACATGAATTCGTGCTAAGCCATTGTAGTTTTCTGTGCTTTATCCCCAAAGAGATTGAACGGAATAATTCTGAGGCGACCTTTATTTTTGTTTGTTTTTTATAATTGGATTTGGATTTGGCAATCTTTTGATTTCAGCATTTATTGATTACATAAACAGACAACCGAAGATGGCACCTAACACTCAAAAGAAACATTTTTGATGTGTATATCAAATCATTTCTCATGTTTCTTAGGGTTAGTGTGTTCTCCATCTATTCCTAGAGCAATGGCCTCCAAACTTTGTCGACTCATGGAACTCTTAGGACTCTGAGGTTTTTACGGGAAACCCTATCCTACCCTTGGAAAAATATATCTAAAATAATATTTAAAGTTTATCAATATGTTATTGGCACTTTAAGTAAAAACAGTTTAAGAAAATTATTGTATATTTTGTTAAAAGATTTTAATGTAAAATTAATGTAATTTACTCATTAATAGCATGAACTCGTGCTCTAGGTGTCACTTACCTTGCATTATATTTAGTGACTGGGGGTGTGCTTACATTTTTCTTACACAAACTGTCAAAGTCTAGCTGTTCTGGTGTTATCTGTAGTTGCTTTTCATGTACTGCATTTAATTTGTTTCCATATTTGCTTTTGTTGCCTCATACGTTAAAAAAAGATGGTTCACGGATTACTCAACGATAGCTCGCCTTTAGATAATCGCGGTCTTATACACTCCATACTGGACGTGAATCTTTTTAGCATTCATATTGACCGAACAATTGAAAATAGGGAGCTACTTTTGTATGTACGGCACAGCTGACCTCACGTTACAGACGCCGGCAGCCCATATACGAACCTTCTGATTAATTTTCAAAGATAGCTAAATGTGTATTTGTATCTTTAACGCTAGTCATCCAGAATGAGTGTTTCAAAAGTTTCTTTTCGAATTTTCATTTTGACTCTCGGAACCTTTGGGCTCCCCGGAACGTAGTTTGAAGTGAGAGTGATGAATGCACACCAACCACACCCTCACATTTCCAGGCCTACTAAAGCGCCCTTTACAATTAGATTCCAACACATTAGATGTCCGAAAATATTCAATATCAAACAATCTCATCATCAACCAAGAATTGATTTTAATATTTTTGTTGCTAAATTTTAAATTTGGTTTTATAAATATCGCTCGAGATCCTAACACAAGGGACGAAGGGCCTCGTAACTATGAATCGCTATCAAAAGACGAGGGTGACCCTCAACTGGGTCTTCGTTCTCTTTTAATTTGCACTGCAGGCTGTTTGGGAATTTCGAAGAATATTCCCATTCATTGCTCACCTGCTTCCATTATTCCATACGATAAGAAGCAAGACTGGAAATATCACCCATCATTAAGTTCGCGACTATAATCGGTGAATTATCTTCCTCATAACTTTTGGATTTTAGTTAAATGATACTTAAACTAGAATTTTAACTTTTATCATATTTGAAGTTATCTGTGTTGGACCTGCCGATATTTCCTTTCTTCGTTGTTATAAAAGTCAATGGAATTTCATTGTTATGAGCATTCTAAAAAAGTAAAGTAAAATCGAGTTCTATAGTATAACTTTCTTCAGTTAGAAAGATCTTGAATATATATATATATATATATATATATATATATATATATATATATATATAACACATCAATCAATAACTCCAAGACTAACCCAGAGATGAGGCATACATTAAACCAGTATGAGGTCTTTCAGAGACTAACTTTTAGCAAAACGATCAAAATTTTAAGTCGATCGGACCAAGAAACAGCTGAGTTATCGAGGGCGAGGTAAAAGATCTTAGTTGCTTTAAAAAATGGAAAAACACCGTTTGTTCTGATAAACATTGTTTTTATGGGTAAAACACCGAATGTCCAAGCAAAACAACGGTTGAAAAATTTACCCGGACTCGCTCCATCACAAGCTAACAGTGTGGTGGTTTGCAGTTTAACTGATGGTCGCTACCGACACATGGCGCTGCAGAACGCTCGGGTAGACCTGTGAAGCCGCATTACACGAAAATGTGAGTGAGTGACAATTATAATGAAAGATTGTAGTGACTCCGTGAGAGTTGCTGAGATGACACAGATATCTGGAGTGATTGCAGAAAGGTTTTTTGAAGTGGGAATTGAAAGGTTTTCAACTGGGTGACGCGATTGCTTTCGATGGAATCAAAAACACAACAGTCGATGATTCAGAGCTGTCTTTGTATTTACTCTTGCAAAATTCTTGCGAAAAAAAAAAAAGAAAAAATATTTTTTGAAAAAAAAAAAAAAAAGATTTGGAAAAGCGTTGGAACGATTGTATCACCCTATAAGGTGATTAACAAAAGGTGTTATGTTGATGAATAAAAAAAAAAAATTGCAAAAAAAATGTTGTTTTCAATGTTAGTCTCGGGACGTATTAATCCATGTGTTATATATATATATATATACACTGAAGTCATTTTGATAGTCATGATATCTATTAGCAACCTTAGTTTCAAAGTCATCGATTCTGAATACGTGTGTTTGTTTCTTTATTCAACTGTGGATCACGCAAATCTTTTAATTGATTGGAACATGAATTTTGTAAATGTGATATAATGGATTTATTGTGATCCATGACTGTTAAATATATATTTAACAGTTATGGCCCTTTACGTCATTCTTGAAGATAAATTGTTTCTTTAGAAACATACAATTATATTTCCTTGACGCTTTTTATGCAAGGCTTACTAACAGCGATTAAAATTAATTGCATAGGTTTCCATTCTTTAAAAAAATAAGTAAATAAAAAAATCCTCTTTCCGCTAAAAATGTATTTTGGTCACGAATTTCAAGTTAAATTGAATAGAGTGAAACTTCAATGTTCTTTTAAATTTCCAACTGTAAATATTTAAATATGAAGCCGTACACGAATATTATATAATCCAGTCAAATACAGGTACAAATTTAAGGCCCTGCTTCTGAGTATTAACAAGGAATACTCGAGAGAATACATCTGGTATGACGCAATCCGTTGACATACTCACTTAGAATACTTGACCTTATCTGAACAGAATAAACTTCCAAGATTCTTAACACTATCTGTTGTTTAATAAACTAAGCTAGCTTGTATCCATATTAGTCGTTTCACAAATATATGGAAGCATTAATAAAACGGAAGTATTTTCACTTTTTGGTTACATTTATGTTTGAACACATATAGAATACTGAAAAATGTTGATTGCTCAAGAATGATATGCATTATCTATTGATACATTCTCTCTCTGAATGTGCACGAACAATGAATTAATTGAAAAGGAGGGAATTTAGCTTTGTAAAAAAACATTAATCTGTCTCAAACGATATTAAAAACGAACAAAACAAGAGTATATTATAATTCATAAATTTATGAAAGGAAACAAATCTCATAAGAATATTGTTATCAAAAATAAAAAGGTAGATAAGAGAAGAGATATGTTAAAGAAAATCAAAAGAAAAATGGATACCCGGAAGGAAAACTTAACTTTGTTCGGAGGAAGCGGCTTTCCTCCTTTACAATTCGCTAAGTAATTATACATATATATAAGAAAAAATTATTTAGGTAATTAGACAAATTTTAAACTAAACAAAGTCATATTGAAATACAGATTACAACCTCTGAAAAAATTATTAAAATTAAAAACCTAAAAATATTACAGAATTAAATGAGAAATGCAGTAAATTATGAAAATAACCATACAAAATTTAAAATTTACAAATATTATTCGAAATTAAAATAGAAAATATTATAATGAATAAAAATAAATTATATATATATATATATATATATATATATATAATTGATTGTTTTTATTAACGTCGTACCAAAAGCAATACGAGGGCTACTGGGTACAGACCTCGTAATCTTGAACCTCCGTCAAGTGACGAGGACGACACCTGAGCTGGGACCCCCTTCTCCTAACTTCCACACCACGCCATTGGGAGGACTTTGAGCCACGTCAGATTTAATGTGCATCATCCCCAGTTAAGCGTTGGGTCTCCAGTGGCATCATGGCTCGAACCTACGACTCGATTGAAACCTCCGGCCACTAGTCCGCTGCCATAACCACCAGGCTACCGCGGTCCATCATATATATATAATACGGCATTTTATAAAAACATTTTGCATGGCAATAAATAGATTTATCTATTTTACCTTTATTTTTCTCTAAATACTTATCTTTTTTTAAATAAATTTTCTTTAATTCCGCATTTTTTCCATTCGCTTGCGATGCATTTTACTGTAATGTTGATTGCATGTCCATCATTTTTTTTGTTGCTGCTTGTTAGTGCTTGTTGTGATTGTGCTCTTGTGTGTTCGCAGGGATTGCGTGCATGAAATGGGATCCATGTGTCTTAATCTCAAGTGTCCAGCGTAACCTATTGACCACCGGCCAGCTTCTGCACCCTTCTCATGTTGCATGTTAAAATGGCGCTAACTCTCATTTTGTGTACTCCCCCCGCCTGACATATAGTTTATTAATAAAGATTTTATTCTTATATTACTTGAAAGTGTTTGTTTTTCACTTTTATCCATTCGTGTCTCAGTTCTATGTGTGTGTGTGTGTCTGTTTAGTCACAAATCTTATGTATTTGTAAAATATGTAGATTAAATTAAAATTTTACACACCCATATTTATTTTCAAAGATGATGGAAATGATATCATTAATAGTATATATATATATATATATATTCTAATAAAGTATACGCTACACACTTTAATTGATAACCCAAATATTACAACCCTCAAAGCTGGAACATTGTACTTTGGTATATTTAATTCTCAGTTTGATCAAATATCTATTGATCACATACCCATTTGATTACATATCTATATCTGTTTGACCACATATCTATTTTATCACACACACTTGCATCAATTTGATAACATATCTGTAAAAGAATCTTGACAAATGTGAAATCCCCATGCTTTAAAAGCATTAAGATTAAAACTATTTGTTCAAATTATTAAAATATTTTTGATCATTTTGTCTGATATTTTTATGAATATTGCAGACTCTTAAAGAAAACTATTGAAGATTTTATTTTGCCTGTTAAAAATTCATTACATAATTTGAGAAAGAAATTATACTATATTAATGCTTTTGTAATTTAAGAATGTATATGAAATTTAACATTTCATTTTATATAAAATGTATTTCATGAAACATTTCATTCTATATAAAATGTAT
>BMAW01069141.1:472562-494337 GCA_019974015.1 Nephila pilipes | reverse complement strand
TAAAATGTATTTCATGAAACATTTCATTCTATATAAAATGTATTTCAAATATTTCTTACTTTGAAAAAATTATCTCATGCAGTCTATCTGTTTCTTTTTAAAAATATGCTTTTTCTTTAAGGAAAAAAAAGGTTAATTTGCTGTACAAAGATTTATAAAATTATTTTTATTATGCACTCATAGACAAACAAATTAGCGCCCCAAGAAATAATTGCGGGATCGTAACGAAACTTGGCATGAAGGTACAAATCGGGAAGATATGCAAATGATTAGAAATGCAGCGTGATTGCGCATTACGTGTAGCCGGTAGAGGGCGTTTAACGTCGTTCTCCGTGGAGTATAAAACAGGTAACCAAAGCTTGTTTGAGTGTGCTGAATAGTTTACAAAGGAAGAGTTGAGGTATGCATGTCATTACGCCGTTTTCGAATACAATATGAACAGCTGTCGCAGTTTGAGAGCGGGGGAATCAGCGGCATGAGGGAAGCTGGGTGGTCAGTTAGGCGAGTAATTCGTCAATTAGGCCGCTCTGATTGTGTTGTGAGGAGGTGTTTGGACCAGCGGATCCGAAAGATGACATTTACACGAAGACCAGGCTCTGGACGCCCTCGACAGACCAGTCGACATCGAAAGAAATGCACGCGTACACCCAACTGCTTGATCGGCCGCCATCTAGGCACATGTTTCACCTTCACTAGGGGCTCATGTGTCTTCTCGAACCAAACGAAGACGTCTGGCTGAAGGACATTTGGGATCGCGGCGCCCATTACTGTGCTGCCCTTGACGCCCTCCCATCGAAGCCTCCGTTTGGAGTGGTGCCGCGTACGAGGAAACTGGACTGCAGCGGAATGGAACCAGGTCGTCTTTAGCGATGAATCCAGATTCCAACTCAGCAGTGGGACTATCGTGTTCGTGTGTGGAGACCCCGCGGTGAACGCTTCAATCCTGCTTTTGCTTTACAGCGACACACCGCTCCCACAGCTGGTGTGATGGTATGGGGTGCCATTGCCTACAATACACGGTCACCCCTAGTATTGATCCGTGGCACCATGACAGCCCAGCAGTATGTCCATGACATCCTGCTACCACATGTGTTGCTACTCATGCAACGGCTTCTAGGAGCCATTTTTCAACAAGACAATGCTCGGCCTCACACGGCAAGGGTGTCACAAGACTGTCTCCGCACTGTTACTACCCTTCCTTAGCCTGCCCGATCCCCAGATTTGTCTCCAATCGATCATATCTGGGATCATTTGGGACTGCGAGTTGGGCATCCCACGAGTTTGAACGAACTAGAGACAAGGTCACAGCAAATATGGAACGAAATGTCTCAAGAAATCAAAAAGAACTTGTATGCCTCAATACCCGATCGTATCGCATCGTGCATTCGCGCTACAGGGGGTTCAACAGGGTATTAAATCCTCCGTTCTCTTGCCTTTTTCTCTGAAATAAATGATCCTTTTTCTTTGATTTTCTAATCATTTACTTATATCAAAGTAGTCGTTATGTAAAATATCGTTTCATTTTGACGACTCCTTCTTGGTGCGCTAATTTTTTTTGTTTATGAGTGTATATAGGATTTACAATATTATAAAACTATTGCATTGAAGTCTTCTTCTATTGCATAAAAGTCTTTTCATTCTTTTAACTACTCAGGTATACACGATAATGACTTATTTAAATAGATGAGAGATTACCTGATGTTTTAGTAAACACCAACTAAACAAAAGGAAATTAATATTTGCACCATACACGAAACAAAATTAGAGTACAAAAGAAAATGGTTGTTTTAAATAAGATTTTTTTTAAAAAAAATTATTTAAAATTTTAAGAAGGAAATAATTTTAATTATATTTGACTCGAATGTTGAAATCTATATTTATTATGCTTTAAGGAAGGAAAAACAAATATTTTTTAAAATTATTCTCGTCTGTGTTTTAGTCATGTGAATGGATTGAAGAGAAGGAAAAATGTGATTTTTTCCCCCTGTGAAATGAATTTTAGACCATTCTTTGAATGGTTACATAGACTCTTCTGCCTAATGCTTCCGGCAAACAAATTTTGTAATTTAAGTGAACAAATATGGAATGAATATAATTAATAATAAGATTCATTCATTGCAAATAAAAACCAAAGCAAAAATAGATGATTCAGTTCTCGTAAACAACAACAACGATAGGATTATGTTGGGGGTATGCCTTTATGTTAAATGGGATGGGGGCGAATAAATGTAGATTTAACGATATGTTCCCAGAAGTGCTACATCTTCAAATACTTGAAATGCCCAATGTTTTCAATGGATTTGTGAAAACAGCTCGTTACCGTTGTAAAGATAACCACTTCTTCATAAATATTTTCTCCAGTAAAATATAATCCAATTTTCTTATCCATGTATTTATAATCCTTCGAAAAATTCTTTATTCTGTTAGCACTTATATAACCACTGCTTCATGAGTCCTTATCTTCTAGTAGACATGTTCATCTAGTACACCAAGCATTGATTGTAAGAAAGACGATAATAAATTATTTTACTTGAACTTTGAACTTGAATTTCCTTCAGATCTCTGAACGATTTTATTTGTTCAGGAAAGGTTTGTTTCTGACCACTTTCTGAAAAATACACAACAAATCTTCATTGGAATTTGTCCAACTGTAGTTGCTATTTATAAATAAGAAGATTGAGGAGAGTGTAAAAAAAAAACTTTTTGAAAGAGTTCCGATGTTTCACAATGAATTCTTAACTACTATGGATAAAATATCACTACTCAATACATGTGTTTATCAACTGCCATTCATTAAAAATTAAAAATTTAGTAAATTTTGATCTGTTTGGGTGATATCGCTTAAGAATTGTTTTGACATTGATTATATGCTCGTGATTTCGCTTTATTGCAGCTAGAATTCATGTTATTTTCCCATTTCAATAATACCTCAATCGACTGGGACTAATTAACGTGTATATAAATCAGGAAGTCGCTCTCTCTAATTGATTTTTATAAATTTCATTTGTAATTTCAAGTGTTTCATTTTTTAAAATATATTCAAATGAAGTAATTTAAATTAATCTTTATTGAGATTACAGATCATTAATGGGTTCATTTTTATGTTAAAGAAAACTTGATTTAGTATAATGAGATTATATACGTCGAGGAAAATTTTAATGAGGCTAGGTAAAACTATGTATAACATAATGAGATCTTTCATCATTTCAGTATATCATTCAAATCAAAAGTTCTTAGTTTGGGGGAAATTAACCTTTGATTATATGGTCTTAGTTTGTGAAATCAATTTTGTTTGAAAATTCTTAACAGTCTTAGTGACTGTTTTATTTTAAAACTATTTATTTTAAAACTATTTAGTATAGTTTTAGGAAAAACAAGACATGATTTGGAAATATGTTGCATTAAGTTTCGATAATATATCTTTGTTGTTCCATGCAAATTGAAATTATCTGAAAAAAAGTTATTTTTAGCAATAATATTGATACATAATACTGGATGTGAATATTCAAGAAGTTTAACTTAGCTGGAGTAAAATAATTCATTTTTGCTTATAAATTTATCGAATTAGAGTTCTGTAAGCATATGAGAAATATTACTAATATATCTTTCCTCTTTGTCGAATTATTCATGTAGAGAGGGATAGAGAGAGAATTTTTTTTTAATTGACAGAATAAAAAATTAGAAATTTCTGAAAAAAGGAAAGCTGAATTTTTTAATTAAATTCTAAATTGATTGAAGAAGCCCAGCGTTTGTTTTCAAACAAGCAAAACAAAAAATTTAATTATAGGTTTAATTTCAATATACTGAAAGCATCAATTTAAATCTCTATTTTTGCAAGACTTTTTTTCCCTTTACATACAATAAAATTCATACACATTTGAAATCCGTACATTTGGATTACAATTTGTATTCCAATCACATCATTTTGTATTGCAATTTTCTGAAAACATTTAATTATGGATTTATAGTATTATATCAATTTCATACTTGCAAAGTTGACAAAAAAAAATAGGAAATCATATTTTAATACCGTGACACAGATATTTGTGAGCATTAAGAAATTGGTGTTATCATTTAATTTATCCTTCAAATCATTTGAAAGGAATTATGAAGAAGATAATTACAATGAAGTATTTGCCTTATCAGTATGAACTGAAGACAAAGTACTGAAGTACTGTCGTCACAAGCTGTCAACAACTGTCAGCACAGCTGATTGAAACGTCAAAACGCCCCCACGACCTTTCGATGCAAAACAAATGAACGCAAAAAGGACAATGAAGTTAAAAATATAGGTTGAGTCATAACTTATGACGCATAACATTTTTCTAGATATTACATCCACATTTTATCAGGTGTTATTCAAGAGGCTGGGATCTCTTTTCGTTTCTTAATATATTTATCAGTTAATTTTCTTCTGTCTATTTTGTGCAATTTTTATTTAATACATTAGAATGAGAAAGAAAAATTCTTGAACCATGATTCATTTTAATGCTATAAGCCTGCAAGATTTTTCTTTTTCTTTTCTAAAGATTAGTCTTTAAAATTCGCAAAAATATTTCTGCCCGATATGAGGCAGCACACAAATAAGTTTAACTGTAATATAGAGAAAATGATACTTTCTTTTAATAAACGTCTTATATGAACAAATAATTTAAGAATGAGATTTAAAAATTGAAATAAATGATAGAGATAAAAAAAAACATGAAAAAATTACATTTTTTTAAAATTCCTTTTATTAATTTTATTCTTTATTTTTACTATACTTTCTCTCAGATAAACAGTTGGAACTTTAAGAAATTCGTAAAAAATTTGAATGAATCGTTGGAACAAAAACTTGAAATAAATTAAAATTTAAGAAAAACATTTTAATAATTTTATTTCTATTATTTTAAATTTTTCCCTTTCAGTAATCAATTTTCAATGACAATTTCTTTTTAACGCCATTTTAACGATATATAAATCATTGAAATCTTTATTTAGAGTATTTCCTGTTTCATAATAAGATATAAGACAAACAATAAGAAATATCTTGTATTAATCTATAATCTGAGTTATGCAAAAAGAATAGGAGAAATTTGATATTAAAAGAACATTAAAAGACATATATTATTTCACCACCAATTGATGATTGAAAAAATACTGATCTCAAATAACTTATCGTAATATTATACAAGAATTTGTGTAATGCTGATTAAATTTGGGATTTTTTCAGGAAGGATAGAAAAATCATTTGGGAATAGGAATATATTATATTATTAGAAATTATTTTACTTTTGAAATTCGATGGATTTTTAGTCTGGTGTTAAAAACCATTTTTATCATCAAAACAATCCAAATAATGACTATTAAATTAATGAAAATATTACTTTAATCTTTTTATTTGTTTTGGTACAAGATGATATAAATTATTTCAAACATACACGGATCGTTTCATTTATGAAATGCATTAACATTTCATATTGTTTGGTTCGCTCGTTGGAATGAGAGAGAAATTCGTTGCCTCTTGGGTAAGCGATAAAAATGGATTGCCTTTGTATTGTTATATAGTTGTCGCAAATGCATAATTATCGAATGACTTTGACTGAGGAGATTATTTTTCTGTGTCTATAATTATGTTTAGTAATGAGATGGACTTTATTTGCATTACTTATAAAATTTAATGAAAGATGCCATGAAAACAAACATATGATGCTGTTTATATAATCAAAAAATTAAAAAGAATGATTGTTTATTTTATAAAATAGGTAAATCATATAAAATTTACTAGAGTAGAAAATCAATATCTTTTTCTTTCCACGAAGCTTACATGTAACATATAATGAGTTTATTTTCAGGAAGTTACTTTTCTGCATTGTTTCAGAAATTTAATTCACAATTTTGACATTTGAACTGTTCAGATAATAGAGTATAGGAACTATTTCCTCTAATTTATTCCTTTTAATAAATTCTCGGAGAAAAAAATCGGTTATGAGAAAAAGTGAATCCATTTAAGCATATTATCTATCTAAATTTGCCTTATTCATCCATCTAAATTCATTTTCAATTCCAGTTGCAAAATGCTACTTAAAAATTACATGCGGAAATGTATATATTTTGAGCGTAAATTTTATATTCAAAGCAAATTTTAAAAACGTGATATTGAAAAGTAATTGTTTTTAGAATTATTGGAATTTAAAGGAACAATGTATTTGAAGAAAATTTTAATATTGTACTGTACGAGTATATTTTTCTAATATATAAGCAAATTGGCTCGATTTTTTTTTTTTTTTGAAATAAAGAATTACATCAAGCTTTACAAAATAATCAGTTACGCAAAATCATTGTATGGTGATCAAGGTAATGTTCAAATGCATTTGCTGTTGTTTTTTATGTATTATTTCTAAGAAAATTGCAAAATAAAATTAAATTTTGTTTTAAAAATATGCTGTATGATCGAGGATTGCAGTGCATGTATCTTGCATACAAAATTATTATTTAAATATTAATTAATTTTCCCAATTTATAATATGTGACAAACATAGCATGTTTCATCGGTCGTATCATAAATTTGGGGGGGAAAATATGTTATTTTTGTCAAATACATTCAACCTGACAAACCATTTTTAACATGACAAAATCATTTAAAAAAACCCGTATTTTGCTGTTTTTTAGCAAATAGTACCGGGCTTTTCAAAATAATTCATCCGATTTCAAAATTTCATGTTTTCAAAAATATAGAATAAGTAATTCATGAATTCAAAGGAAAAATACGTCTTAAAAAGTGTTCGATTTAACTTCCTTTAGTTATTCGTATAATGTCAATTCGATGTGTAAATTCGTGCTAAACAAGTTGTAAAGTGTCAGTGGTAATTGATTGTAGAACAACAAAAATCCATTGTTTTAATTCACATTTTTCACACACACATTTGCGGGAAATGGTGGCGTAGATCAAGATTACATTTAAACTTGATATCTCACGTTCTTAACTTCCGTATCTCAATTCACTTGAGAGCTTTGTGTGGTTCAGTTTCATGTAAAGCTTTAGGGGAATTAGGACTTTAATTTATAATTCAGCCCCCATCTCTTGGTTATAGCGTAATGAGAAAAAAATTCTTATCTTCTTATTTATTTGAAATCTAACAAATAAAGTTAAACTAAGAAATAAGCTGTAAGCAATAAATAAGTACTAATTATACAATATTTTAAACAATCAGGAATTTAAGATTCAAGAAAATCAAAAAAAAAAAAAAAAAAGTATTCAATTTCTGAAACATTTAGCTTCAAATACATTTGCGAAGTTTTGAAATCCCTTGTACTCGGTTTTCATTTTACATTGGATTTATCTAGTGAATTTAGACGGAAGTTGTTCAATTAGATTTTGTATTCATCGCCTTAGAAGCGTTGAAATGAAAAATCAGCTGGAATTAATTTATACTTTTCAATAAATACATAGAGGAAGATTAATTTTTTACAGTATTAGCATTTCGCTTGGTTTATAACTATTCTTTTTAGGTAGTAAAAAGCTCAAATAATTTAAATTTTGAAACTTTTTTTTTTCTATGGAAGTTGTGTATCGTACTAAAAGTAGATTGTATGTTTAATTTTATTTAATGATAGAAAGAGAAAAGTTAACATACTTAAAAATTTTCATGAGAAACAATACAGTGAAAAATGATAAATACGAAAAAGATTGACATGAAAAATAGGACAACACAAAATTCTCGACGATAGGTTCCAACGATCCCGACAAAATTTTATGTAATTTCATACATTTTTTTTTTCCTTTTAACACAAAAAGTTTTCACATCCGAGACAAAAAAAAATTTTTGATTGTTTTTTCCCCCTGATACTGAGCAACATAAACAATAGTTACTATGGTTGCTAGGTTACCGCTTGTCTGTGGGAAAGAAGAGGTGTACTGCCACCGATAAAACATTTCCATCTGCTGGTCAGTCAGGTTTCAATCAGGAATTGATGGGTGTGTCAAATTGGTGAATTGTTCGTCGAAACGATGAATTTTGTGTTGAAATCGATGATTTTTTTTTCTTTGTAAATACGTAGACATTCAATGTATGTACATATAAGTGCAAATCTTTGCAGGAAATAAGGTTAATAAAATTTGATCTAAAATATTAAATATATTTCTTTTCCACATGCATAGTTCAACACAAAACTCTTTCTAACACAAAAAAATATTTCGGTCCTCTAATTTAGAATTAAGCATTTTTTTTCTGTAATTTCTTTCGTGCTGCACTTCGGAATAATTAAATTTTTTTTAATTTTTTTTTTTTTTCATTATAGGATTTGGAGAAGGAAAACCACCAACATGGCTCAACACAAAGTCTTCAAGTAAGAATATTTTAATACTGTTATGAACGCAAATAACATTAGTTGTAACGAATAACAGCGAAACCTTGTTGAGTCGGATTAATTAATAAATACTAGATCCGGTTTCCGATATCGAAAATTGGGGTTAACCGGATAATGGGAAAAATGAATTAAAATAAAATATACAGAAAATCATCTTTACATGGAACAAATCGAGTTTGAAAATTATGTTTGAAAAAGATAAAGACGTCTACTTTGTGAACAATCGAAGTGCGCATTTCCATGTAGACAATACAGCACCATTTGTCACTGGAGATAAGAGGTGTAACTGAGGTTTTGGTGATTTTGCACAGAATATTTGAAAAGTGTCCCTTTTTCTTTACAAACATTCGTAAACGTTAAAAGATTTTAATTCTGAATTTCTTTTTCTTTCTTTTTTCTTCCTTTCTTTTTTTCTTTTTCTTTTTTTTCAAAATACAGGGATGAAATAAATACATGTCATTATGGGAATTTTCTGATTGCTTCGCAGATTAAAAAAAAAGTCATTGAGCTGACCGATTCGGACTATTCGGAGATCTGAATTAAAGGGGTCTGACTTACGAAGTTTTACGATATGCATATTTTTTTCCTTTTCGTGCATTTTTTTATTTGCAACTTTACTTGTTATGGGATGTTGTTTTATCTTGTTATGTCTTTCAATAAATGTGAGGACTGCGACATAAATATATGGTGAGTTTTCTATGGCTGAAACATATTGTTCTTTTTAGCTTGATAAAATTAATATAATTATTGCATAACATACTTGAGAGATTATGTGAGAGATATAAATAATAATAAGTAAATTGTGATATGTGAAACTAAATAAATAATTACCCGAAAATTAGGGGCGTGTCTGCACACGAATCAGTCACCACTCGTGGAAATTCTCCTCATCTAAAGACGTAGTTTGTCGAGTAGTAGTTGCTTCAAACGCATTTACTGAACCTGATTATTGTGAGCATATTTGGTCATATGTCTTTTCAGACTACTGAATATATATATATATACACACTGCCATATCTCACTCATCATTTGCTAAGACATCTTTGAAATAGCAACAAAAATAGAGGACACAGTTTCAAAGAGCAATCTTTATTTTATTTTTCTATGAAGAATAAGGCCTCAGGGCTGGAATTTAAGCCACAATAATCCAGATCTTCTTAGCGGTTTTTTCCGCATTTATTTCACTGTCTCTGCATTCATGCTATTCTCAATTTAACCTTTTATTGGAAGGAACGTTATATAAGTCAAGTTACGTTCGTCACTGGAGTTTTCATCTGATTGATATATTTTTTTTTGTTCAACTACACAGCATATTGTGAATTGTTTATTTTTTAAATATTGGATAGAAGTTTTGTACTGTGCTTTCAGTTTACCTTATGCATTTGCAAAAACTCCAAGTTATATTAAAATGTAAGAAGGAATTTCAAGAATAAAATGTAGTTGAAGCATTTTTTCAGTATTTTTATTTTTATTCATAAATATAGCGATAAAGTACTTAAGTCTTTGTACATGATTTAGTTTTATTTAAATATTTTCTAAATAATATTAATTTTAGATTACAGGAAATTTAATATTTGTTGAATAAGGCATAGTTATGTGGAAAAAATATTAGTATTCTGTATTAAATTTTTTCTTATATATGTATATATTATGGTAATGTAACTTTCTGTGTGAGGTGGTTTCTTATTTTGCTATTAAAATATGTTCATTTTTCTTCTATAATCTAAAGAAAACATATATGTAGGAGTCTTTGTAATTTTCTGTTTATTTAATTTAGTTTATATAACTTTCAAACATATATGAAATATTTCATTGTTTTTAATACATGTATTATAAGTAAAACATTTATAACAACAACTGTGCAGAAACATTTTACGATTTCACGGATTTATTGCTGAATTCACGCAGCATTAAGGTAATAGGTAATTGAGGTGACAGTTTGATTAATTTTAATTAACATTATTTTAAAGCATCGACATGTAACCCGAGACGCTTGAACGGTCCTTTTCGGGGAAATGTATTGTTACTAGACAGTAAATGCTAATTCTAAATATGTATGCAATTGGAATCACGCAAGAACTAGAATGAACTATAGAAATGCATATACAACTTCGAGCCCCAAATGTTCTCCAATAGTTGGGCTGGTAGATGTATACACACCCAGCGAACTTTTCTCGAACAACTGACAGGGAGTCATCTTCTGTTGGCTATTAGACCTATTCAAAGAGAGTTCTCAGTTCAAATTGGGATCCTGTCGTGTTTTTTTTTTTTTTTTTGACTATCGTTTGTGACCATGGTGGTTTTCGGTTGGTTCGTTTTTCGCTATAGATTTTGAAGATAGTTTCAACAAGCTGTCACGATCCGTTCTATTTGCAAGTGTGTGGAAAACTTTAGGAGTTATAAAATAATCCGAGGTTTAAAATCATTAATAGAAGAAAATATACTTCATAAAAAAAATGCTATCATCACTTTAGCACTAGAATGGTGATTCGTGAAGTCATGTCTGTAAACAAAACAGAGTAATAAAATAACGCATGTTTAAAAGGAATATTCTAACAGAAAGAAGAAAAAAAGTTGCTCTAGAGCTAGAAAGATTACTTGTTGTGACTCCTGAAACAAAATAGGTATTTCTGTTGTAGAGTTTGTAACAAGTTCTAGTAAATCGCATTAAATAACAATTTCATTCTTCATTAGGCAGGACAGATTTTTGTATGCATAATGACCAGAACGCTCACCGAAGTTTCCCATTCATCCGACCTCAGGGCAGAACTCCTTAATGACCGGATAATTAGTATTCTTCGCGTGGAAAGGACAGGTTCATAAATCCTGTTCGACTTGCAAAATCTTAATGATCCTTGTCTAAATCAACGAGGTGGTCTTGAATGATGCACGTCATTGATTCGATTCACACGCTGCTACTCGGATCTTTTCCACCTACGTGGGTGGCTCTAATGTTTGGATGGCTGTTGAATTCTGTTGGAATTATAACTATCTTTTTTTCATACTGTAACAATAGTAACGCATTTACTTCAGAGATCTGAATTTGACCATATACCAGGGGAGATTGTAAAATTTTAATTATCATACCTAAATATCGGGATAGAATTTATTCTGTATATTAGTTTATCCTTGTGCACATAATGTTGTAAATTAAAGCTGCTCATGTTGATTTGTTTGGTTTCAGGAAGCCGTAGATTGAAGTAACCCGCAGTAGGGAGAAGTTAGCGTTCAATCTGCTAAGTAATGACTGTATTCGAGAGAGATCAACAAATGCTGGGAGACATGTATGACTGTGGATGATGACTTTACAAAGAAAAGTCATATATGAGAATAATAAATAAAAATTAAGTTTCCATTTCGATTATTTTTGAAATAATTTAAATTTTTTGATACCTTTTTGGGTTAACAATTAAGACTTGCGGTACTGCGGGTTACTTCAGCTTCCTGAAACCAAACAAATCACCACTAAGCGCTGTAATTTACAACACTGTGTACATAAGGATAAATTAATAGTCAGAATAAATTTTATCCAGATATCTCGGTTATATATATATATATATATATATATATATATTATTCCTTAGTTATAGTTAAGACTTTACGATAGTTCCAGAATTCATGTGAATCAGAATAAGAACTGGAATAGGTTTTTTTCTAAATTGAGAATTTTAAATGATTTAGCACTCTGTGTACTTGAGCGGAAAAGCACAAGATGTCTTAACTTTCGGCAAAGAGGAAAATTTAAATATAAATATAAAATATACAAGCTGCTACTGAAATTTGAGTATCTAGATATTATCCTAAGAATCAAGATTTACCAAGTTAAGTTCCCCATACGGCTACTAAAAAACTTCAAATTTTTTAATTTTTAAATGTTGTTTTTAATAAATAAAGGGTTGTTTTCTGATTTTCCTGATGTATTATTTCGTGGAATTTGATAAAAGGCACGTTCGAAAATTGAACTTCAAATTGTAAACACACATGCTCCACAGAGAAAAATGTCTGTAATTTTGTTTTGCTTAAAATGTATTTTTTTAGGATTTTAGGTCTCCCTTTACTAAAATATATTTGATTAATATTTCGCACAATATGAAATGTCCTTACAAGTGAAAATATTTTTATAAACAATTATAAATTTTAAATATTGCATAATATTTGTATAAAAAGTTTGATAAATTTGAATCATAAAATTTAAGTTTTAAAAAATTTTACTAAACTTAATTTTAGAAACTATAATTATGTGCAATGTGTAAAAATATAAATTTTTTAAGTACACTGTAAATTTTCAAAGTTATAAGTGGAGTAAATTTTTTGCAAAGTATAACTAAAGGTAAATACACAATTTACAAATGTTAATTCGGCTGTTGATTATTAATTGCTAAAACATTTTTTATACATAAAAATATGATTTTCTTTGCATCGACAAATATTCAGATATCTCATAGTTAAATTATGACTTTCATTGCTTTAAATTTTAAAAAAGTCATTATAATTTAAACTTGGCAAAACATAAGCTCATTTTTCCTTAAAGGCGTTTCGGTTACCTTAAAACTACTTTAAGTGATTGTCGAATTATTTTTTAGGCTATAGTTCCACTCATCCATCCATTTCTCCTCTCGATTACGTCTAAGAAAAACGTTATATATGAGAATAAAATTTTAGTTTACTTTATTTACAACATATTTACATGGACATCTTCGGGAAACGAACGTATACTTGATGGCAGAAGTAGAATTGATTGCAAGGAAAAAAAAAACTGCTTATGAAATATAAAATTAAAAGGCAAGAACAAGATGTCCATAATTTCAGGCATTTAAATTTATTCTTCCTATTAATTTTAAGGTCAGTCAACTGAAAGCATCAACTTCTTAATGAAATTCATTCATCGTGAATTTTTTGAATAAATAATTTGTAATATTTTTATGCAATACTAAAATACTGCTGAAAAATATTTATAATTTACGATTAAATTTTTCCATGCATATTTACATTACTCTATGTGATTTGAAATGTAAAATATTGTTCCGATAAAAAAATTTCTTATATTTGAACATACAATGAAGAATATAACTCATATAAGTCGAAATGAATCATAAATTTTTTTAAGAAAGTTGAACATAACAATGCATTTTCTCCGTCATAAAATGTCCCCAACACTCTCTTATTTAAGAATTTTTTAAAAAAAACTATCAAAATTACCAAAAAACCCCTAGTGTTTCTTTAATTATGCTATGAGGTTTTGGATTGGTTTTATCAACGTCGCACTAGAAGTAACACGTGAGCTATTGGCGACGGACCTCGTAATTTTGAATTTCGATCAAATGACGAGGACTTGAGTTGGAACTTCCTTCTCGTAACTTCCACACCTCGCAAACGGGAGGATCTTCAGCCTCGATAGATTTAACGTGCATCAGCTCGAATATACGGTGGGTATTTTTTGCTGTATGAGGATTATAACTTCAAAATTCTTTGACTTTCAGGCGTAATGTGAATCGATAGGAACATTTTGAATAGAAAAAATATGTTTCAAAAGGAGGAGCCGTTGAAAAATTCCATGTTTATAATTAACACAAAAATTAAATGATAGTTGAAAATTCGTTCACAATGCTCGTATTTCGCCCATCTTTATTTTTACTGTTTATTTTCATTTTACTCAGTTTATTGTTATCTAGCGGGACACGTTTGCATAATATTACGATTCTGTACTAGAATGTTCTCGAAGCCCATCAGGTATTCTTCATGTGCTAATAAAACAAATAACCACCTTGAGCATACGATAAGAGAAGCTGGCCACAATTTATTTTAACTGTCACTGTGCTGTAATAATTTTAATTTCGTTCTGTTTTTTTTTTTTTATTATTATTATTTATTTATTTATTTTATTTTGTCTTTGCTAAAATATTGAATTAGAATAATGTTAAATGTTTGAATGTAATTTTATAGTTTCTTGAACGACACAATTCGTTGACGAGTATTTACATTATGTGCACGGATTCCGAATATCATGCATTACATCTAAAATTTAATCGTTAAAATTATTACAAAGAGAGAGTTTAAAATTATTTTAGATAGCTTTAATGGGAATTTTATCTTGTAATCGCCATTAAAGCTGTATTGACACTCGGATAATTTTGCAAAATTGTAAATCTGGCCCATTCGGGATCGATTACAGAGCGCATATTATGTTCTCCGAAGTTTTCTCTTCGTTGTTAGTCGAAGATTGTTGCAAATATTCATTCAAATTGTTACATTAATGAAATCAAAGATTAAAGAGACCAAAGCCTCAAGATAATACAATATTAAATTTTTATTTCATTTCTGTAAATTTCGGTAGGAATAGTTTTAAAGAATAATATAACATATACACAAAATATTTTTAATATGTTTGTATGTTTTTAACTTTTTTGAGTTTAAAAAGTATTTAAAAATAATATTTTTATTTTAAGTATATTTAAACAGCTCATTAATCATTTAATTTTTGAAATAATGCTTTTATAAAATTTCTATTCATTTTTTAACACAAAATGAAAAAGTTGACTTTTTTTTTTACTTGAATCGTTGATAGAGAAGGAAAAAAATTGCAAAACAGTATTTTTATTTAAAAGAATGAAGTATAAAAAATTTTTGGTTGTGAATTTTTTTAACCATTGTAATAAAAAACACTTATATGTTGTGTTTTTATTTATAACATAAATGTGATTTTAAAATAACGTGGCTTTCAAGTAAAATTTGAACAGTAAGGAGTATTTTGAAAAGAAATGCTATTTTTAGAAAAAAGGTAAGCAAATGAAAAGTCAATAAAAAAATCCTACATCAAAAAAGCTTTTGAAGGTTGAAAAATAGAATAATTTGACTAATGTTTGTTTTTAAGAGTATGTAAATTCAAATAGTATTAAATGTTTTTTTTTTTTTTTTTTTTTTTGTAAATTTGATCTTTGTGTCCTGTAAAATTAATGGAAAAAGATGCTTTGTTATTTAGTATTTAAAGGCTAGTATGAACAAATTTCAAACTAGCAAACATTCTAAAAATAATCGTGATGAATAAATGTTGATTCTTTTTTATTATTATTTTACATGTTTTTATGTATGTAAATTGCAATAGGATGAACACAGAAAATATGCCGAGGATAGCGAGAAGCGAGCCCAAAGACTCCGACAGCTTCTGGAAAGTGCAGAAGCTGAGAGAAGGAATTTGGCAGCTCAACTCGAGGAAGAGCGCAGGTAAAATGTGCGAGTTTTTAACATAAAAGAGTTAAAAAGATGGATTAAAATACAGATAAATAAAATACAGATTTTTAAAAACAGAAAATTTCCTTTTTTTAATGTTCTATTTGTAATGAGTTGCATGACGATTCATTAATATTGCCATAAACTTTTACGAAGCCAAAAACGGATGAAGAAATTTAAGTATTTATTAAACTAGATTATAAAATAGATCGAAGCAAAGAAAATGAAACTCGTTGGAAGTGAAGTTTTATCTTGAAACGGATAAAAAGAAACTGGACTAAATTTAAACGTTAGAAAAGAATAAAACTATTAGAGAAATTTAATTATTTTATAACCGTTATGACAAAATTCATCGATGAAGTCTTATTAGAAATTTACTAAAAGCTGAACTTTATAATGGTTATTAGTTTCATCTTTGCATAATTTTTTTAGTTTAAAAAATCCTCCTTAAATCCCCTATATTCTATATAAATTTTAATTTGTTTATTCCATACATAAATTCAAAATTTTAGTCCTAGATTTTGAATACAAATATTCATGTTTGCTGAATTACTTAAAAATTGAACACTGAGAATAAATTCTCTTTGGTTGTTTTAATAGCCCTCGCGTTGCTTCTAATGCGACGGTAATAAAACCAAACCAAATTTTTAGTTGTTTTCTACATAAATACTTAATAAACGTGAAACCCTTTTGCTTACTGATTTCAATCCAAATCTCTTTATTTTTAAGTGACTTTTATTTTTCATCCTTTATTAAGGCTTTAGTTTATAAGCAGGTATTAAATATATTAGTTTCCTCAATAAACATAGTTATTCCATTACAATTTGAAATTGGTGTACAGCTCTTCGTATGAATAACTTTTATTATTTTTCAGTAGTTTTAATTTAAATTTCTAGAACAAAAACAAATAATCATAATGAATATGTTTCAAAAATTTCTTCAAAAATATTAATTTGCATACTGTAAAATCAAATGCTAAAAACTGAGTGATATGCATATTATGAATTACTTAAAATGCGCAGTTATATTTATGAAATTTCAATTATATTCTTTGATAAGTATTAATCAAAAACTGTGGAAGAAATAGTCATCTGATTTTGAATAAGAAATTATGTCATTTTCTAAAACCTGTCGCACTAGAAATAGTGGTGGCGAAACAGCATTCTAAGCATATCTTAAGCTGAAATGTCTTTTACTTTTTGAGGAATATTTCCACCTGGATGATATTTTTGGTCTTCGGAAAGTGATATAATTACTTTTAAAACCAGTTATCTTATTATCAATTAATAAGATAACAGGTTTTTAAACATGTGAAACAAAATAAGATCAAAGCATGGCGAAAAACTAAAAACAATTATTTCCTTTAATGATTTACTTTTCGCTATTCGCGCTGCTAATACATGGCTGTTGTAGAATCCTAATATAGGTTTCTTTGGTTAAATTCTGCGATTGCTGCTCTAAATTTTATTGATGGATTACTTTTTAGCGTTGTGCTAAAAAGTAATCCATCAATAATCTAAAAAGTAAATAATAAGCTAAAAAGTAATCCATCAATAATCGCAAAAGCCCTCGTGTTGCTTCTAAGCAACACGAGGGCTTTTGCGACGGACCTCGTGCTTTTGAACTTCTGTCAAATGTCGAGGATGACACATGAACTGGCACCGCTCTGTCTTTTAACTTTCACACCACGCCACGAAATGGGAATGAGATAATGCACTGTGGTATCGTTGGATGAGATACCTTCCCCCGTTGTTACTTTTTCCTTCCAAGTCCAAGAACCCCTTCAAATCCCCCCCCCCAAAAAAAAAAATCACCGTCCTAACTTTCTCGGCCTATGAAAATGTCTCCTTCGGAGCAGATTTACCGGGAGTAATCCATTGTTTTGACTGTTGCTTGGTTTTTGGTGTACAATGATGAAACCGGATCTCATCGATGGTAGCAACGCGGCGCAATCAAATTTTGATTTGGAAACTTTTTTTGCTCAGTCAAAACTGACCTGTGAATCAGTGGCAAATTTATTTTGGTACCTTTTACGCAACTGTGACACCAATTTACCGTACCAACGTCATCTGTCGTCAAAAAACAAAATTTCTTAGTCCTCATATTTATCTCGCAATGATAATTTTAGTCTATGGATTGGACATAACTAGTTTTCATACGCTTCAATCAATAACATAGCAGAATTTGAAATGTGGGAAACTGATCAAACATTGCCACAAGAAAATTAAAAGCAACTATTTTATTTAATGACTTTAGTTTTGCTTTTCACCCTACGAATACATGAGTATTGTAGAAATCGTGTTAATTCATTTCTAAGTAAATGTTCAGTGATTTAACTTGATTCTCACATAGAGACTAAGATCTCAATAGCTCTTTTGATTTTCCAAATCGCATTTATAACATCCATCTTGAAAAGAAAACCAAAATAATCTTCTACGGGAAAATAAAGAGCTACAAATTAAAATTAGGAAAAACGATATAATTACAATTAAGTAGGTAAATCTAAACCTAGAGTTGACGTACAGCAATTCTTTCAATTTAGCGTCACTGAGTTTATTACATTACAATCTACACTTTGGCAAATTTCTAATTAATCAGATATAATGTTCCCTCAAATCTTTTCTCTCGACTGCTTTCGAAAAGAATCTTACATTAGAAAAATAGAAAATATTTTTCACTTTATTTCGTGATCTATTTGCATAAACCTCGGTAATTTGAATGTGGGTCTCAAGATATAATTAAATACTGTCGTGAGAAATTACGTTAAAAAAGACGGGGACAAATAAAGTTTTATTCATAAAAACAGTACTTTATGAACATAGAAACAAGATGTTATTTGCAAATATCTTTAAATTTCTACAGTTAATACCGGATTTTCATATTTGTTGAAATAATGAATGTGAATAAGCTATTCAATTCAATTACTTAAAGACTTTATAGAATTCATTGAAAGAAAATAAAATTTAACTTATTACTGATTTTTTTTTCATTTCATGAATTGTTGTACTACTTCGAAAAATGAGTTTTTATTTTCATGTTTTTATTCTTTTTGTGGTATGAAATGATTTCATACAAAACTTGGTGACATGATTTATGTAAAATTGTTCTAAAAATTCAAATTTGTATTTCAGAAAAGTTGAAGAATTAGAATTTCGAATTGAAGAAGAATGTATAGGAAAAGATGATTTAGAGGTAAAATATATGGTTTTATTATCTTGATATCTTTTAGATTGTTTCTTGGTCTCTTACTTTTTCACGCGAAAACACTTTTAAAAAACTTAACGAAATATCATTTAAAACTTCATATGCAACTAATGATCTTTTTTTCGTTGTGCAAGGTATTTTTTTTTAAATCAAAAGGAAAACTTAGTTAAAATACTAAGAAACGTTATAAACACTATAACTTAAAAAACTTTAAAAATGTAACAAGTTATTTGAAATGTAATATTTTCACGAAAATGTTTCGTCGAAAATAAATTCTTACTTTTTTATTTACATTTTTTTTCCTGTTGAATGATTTGCTCTTTAAACAACAAAATTCTAAAAAGTAATTTAAGTATAAAAAAAATATATATATTTAAGATTGTTTCAATACCTGGAAAACAAATGGAATTTTAATCCTTGAAGATTTTTCTTGAAGAACGTTTTGAATATGTATTACTCCATAGAATAGAAACAGCTGTTTTCTTCGAAAATGATAATGACATTTTTTTGTTGATTCTTAAGTTCGATTATATCTCTTCGGTTTATATACGTCTTAAATATTGTGTGTTATTGGCTTTATATTAATTCTCAAGAAAACCTTGTTATTAAGGATTTCTGAGAACTTTCTCTTAGCGACACAGACAAATATCATTTAATGACTGAAACGAATAAAAATTCTTTACTTCTGAGTATTTCAATTATGTTTACCGAAATTTTATTTTCGTTTTCTTATAAATATCGGTGGATAATTTCTTGTATAAGATACTAAATTCTGATTTTTGTTTCAACACGTTATCTGATTAATTTCCTGAAAATCCTGAGCTATATATATATGAATATTTGAGAAGGTTCTCTCTATATAAACAACATAAAAACATTCAGATTCATAATAAACTGCAAAGTCGTTAATTTTTCCTTCAATATTTTTAAATTTGTGGAATTTTGTACAGTTACATTTAAAGGCCTGTGTATTTAAAAACAATTTCCGTTTTTATTTGATTTTATCATAGTGAAATAAGGTTATATATATATATATATATATATATATATATATATATATAAAGGGAATCGGGGCATGGGAGGAAGAGTAAAATATTAACTTTAACACTCTTTATTTCTTTGATTTATATCTTTTGAGATTATTAGTGGAATTAATTTTTGAATGTTCTTAATAATGATATTTTAATTATTATACAGAATTTTAAAAGTAATTTTTTAGTTAAATAGTGTTTTTTTCCCTTAAAATTGTTGTCATTTTTGAGACATTTGCATTTTGGTACACTTAAAAAAATTATTGCATTATATAATGCCAAATTATTTATGAATCAAATGTGTGATTTTTGAATCAAATATTAGAGAACCAAAATAATTTTCCCCTCTAAATAATGTCTAAATTTTAAGAATTTTTTTCTTATATGAAAAAAATTAAATTTTCTGGAATTATAAAGTTCCGTAATTTTTTTCAAAGAAAATATGCAGCAATATCATTAAAAAAGATTGGTTCACTATTCTTTGTGCGTTGTTTTATGTAGAAGATGTAAATGTTTTGCATATTTGAGGAACACTTTTTAAAAAGTGGTACCTGAATCAAAATGTGTCTCAAAAACCATATTCAATTTTAAAAAACATTTCGTCGAAAAAAATTACTTTATGCATAGTAAGATTAAAACAATCCTTATTAGGCAAATAATGATTGAAATATTATTATTAAGCAAATAGTGATTAAAGTATCATTATTGGACAGGCAAAAATCTAATCTCTACTTCTAAATTCAAAAGAAATATCTCACAAAATCAAAGTCTCAAACACAGTATTTTACTATTCCTCCCATATATTGGTTCCCTCAATGGGAAATGATAAAATTCTCGATATTTTATATGGTTCCGTTCTCTACTGTGGTTTGGCTTCATTAACGTCACACAAGAAGAAACACGATATAAACCAGAGCTATTGGCGACGAACTTCATAATTTTGAACCTCAGTCAAATGACGAAGATGACACCTGAGCTAGTAGCTCCTAACTTCCACGCCAACGGTAAGACTTTGAACCTCGAACCCACAACTCGACAAAAATCACCGGCTATGAATCCGCTGACGTGACCGCGGCCACAGGTTCTATTCTCTAACAAATACGAAAGGAACTTTGAAACCATGTCAAAAAATTCTAATGATTATTAAACTAGAATATCCAAAAGCATATTTTAGTTAAATAAACTTGTCCATTTAACCGTAAAAATCATTTGTAAAACGCCGCAATCTCATTTTATTCAAAAAAGTAATTTGTGAGGGGAAAACTAATAGGAAAAAAATTGTTTATGAAGAGAAGTTAAATTTATTAGGGAAAGGTGCTAAAAAATCAATTTAAACATACTTGAAAGAAAATTTATCATCAATAAATTAATATACAAAATTATAAAGGCGTGTTTTTTTTTTTTTTTTTTTTAAAAATTCTTAGCACAATAACGACTGCACAGATTGTAACGAATTGTGATTGTTATCATTTAGAGATACTATATTGACGTAAATATAATCAGCCAAATGTCATTAACCAGTTTATCCTCTTTTAAAACAAACTAGATCAAAAGAAATGAATTATATAGAATTTTACTTAATCGCATCCCTAACTAAACATAATGGGCAGTTTTACTTATCTTAGCAACTTCAAACAGTTCACTTGTATTGACTGGATTCGTTTCAACTAGTCTTCTAGGAACGAGAACCAAGTCTGATATGCAGGCTTAGAATATCTCACCTCATAATTGCTTGATACAATATAGTGATCCTATCAATCTCATTAATTCCTCTATCCTATTCATTACACTTCTTATATATTAAATATGATTCACATATATCACGGTTTTTCCAAAGTTAAGGAAAGTATAACAAATATAAAAGTAAATTAGCCCGTGAGGCTAGTGAAATGGAAATGCCACTGTCTATTTTGCCAGTGCCATATATATATATATATATATATATGTGTGTGTGTGTGTGTGTG